>VDFB02348294.1:79038-243204 GCA_007258455.2 Sequoia sempervirens | reverse complement strand
CTTCATAGTGGATGATCAAGAGCGAAACGAGGTTGGATCTTTAATTAATATCTTCATTTCTCAGCTTCTTTTCTCAGCAAAGGAACTTATTAAATGTTATTGTAAACTTCACAATTGCTGGTTGTAATTTGATAGCAAGTTGTCTTCTCTCAATTTGTATGCTGACAGTAGTACTGACAGCCTTAGATTCTTGCTTATCAGAGTGTAGAGTTCTTCCTTCAGTATTTGATATTGTATGTGATCTATCTCTGCCCTATGGTCGCTACTATCCTATTCTGGGTTAGAAAGCACATTCTGGGTATCGAGAGTTTTGTAATCAGCATTTCCTTCAAGTTGCTTCAGTATTTGTATAACTCCGCCCTATGGTAGCTACTTCCCATTCTGGGTGAGCAAGCACATTCTGGGTGTTGAGTAGTTTCATTATTCAGCATTTCATTTCGAGTTTTGCTTTCTGTAATCACTCCGTCATATGGTCGCCCCTCACTCCGCTTTGGATTGGGTAGCACATACTTGGCGTTGAGTTCCCTTCTGTATCTTAAGTTTACTTCTTGCACGTTTCGGTTTACCCTTCTAACCTTAACGGGTGCACTGGCTTGAATGTTGTAATCTGTTATTTAAAAACAAAAAAAATTTGGCTCGGTATATTTCAGTGGTATCAGAGCCACGTATCCTGCCATCCTGTGAAATCAGCTTTCTATGAGTGACAGAGAACAGAGATATTTGGCAAGAGTATACAAGAGAGACACAGTTCAGACACAGTTGTATCAAGCCCCAGAAGGTCAAACCGCTTCAGAGATTTTGAGGGCTAATTGGGAGCCTTCACAAGAAACAGAAATGGGGGATAATGAAAGAAGTTCTGGCAACAGAGGTGACAGTGGGAAAGGTATAGACAATTCAGCCAATCTAGGTCAAGGACTTGATAAGAAGATGGATGCTTTGTTGGATATGTTCTCTCTCATGTTAGGGAGATTGGGCCCGAATACTCCACAAAACAATACAGTGCATGTCGGTGAGCATAGTGCTAATAACCAACACAATGGTCATGGTGCCCCACCTTCAGTTAGCAGAACCTACATTTCTGCTAGACCATTCAAACCCACGTTTTTGACACCAGCAATCCCACAGCCTGACCCCGAAGAAAATGTTTCATCCTTGGAGAGGGTGAGGATAGGCCGTACAGAGTATGACACCCTTCCCGATGAAGTAAAACTTGACATGTCTTTCAATGATTACATGGAGTATAGAAGGAAGGATAAAGGCCAAGGGAGAAATTATGATCAAAGAAGAACCCCAACACAAGGAGATTGGAATCAAGCTCTCAACAAGGTTACGCTTGCCCATTTTGATGGAAGCGATAATAATTCTGCTCGAGCCTGGTTACAAAAACTAGACAACTATTTGGCACTTAGGCCAATGGCTGAAGAAGAAGCGATTAGATTCGCTACGCTACACCTAGATGGGATGGCGCATGAATGGTGGTACCATGGCCTAGTCACCTTAGGTCATGGGTCTATCACTAGCTACGATGAGTTCTCCAATAGACTCATTGAGAGGTTCGAGAAAAAGGACCCAGAAGTGCATTTTAGGGAATTGGCACAGTTGAGACAATATGGCACTGTGGATGCCTACATAGCTGAGTTTCAAAGACTTTCAGTTATGGTCACTGGAATTGCAGAGAGAAGATTAGTCATCCTATTCACTGAAGGGTTGATGGAGCCAATCAAGGGTTGGATCAAAGCTTTTGATCCACCGTCCCTACAAGAAGCAATGAAAAAGGCTAGAAACATGGAGTGGGCTGCTCCCAAAGCAAAGTTCCATTCCAAACCAGCTTTTCACAAAGGTGATAGAGGGAAAAAGTTTCATCAGAAGCCTCACCATAAGGAGTTTAAACCTCAGAAACCTCCTGGCTCAAGATTGGATCCAGAGACTATCAATGAACTCCGTAGGAAAGGTTTATGTTTCCGTTGTTGGGAAAAATGGTCACAAGATCATGTGTGCCCAAAGGGGGCTAAAATTCATCAAATTGAGTTCTATACAGCTGATGAAAGCAATTCTGATTTTTCTGATCAGCAAGCTGATTTTGAGGACAGCGATGAAGAAAATACTCCAGAAGAGTTTGAAGGTGAAAAAGAAAGTGGTGGTACATTGGCTCAACTTTCGAGCTTCCAAAAGAATGAGTCCTTTAAAGTTCATGGGATGATCAAAGGGCAACGTATTGTTGCTTTAATTGACACTGGAGCAACACATAACTTCATAGACGAAGTTGTGGTGGCAAAGAAAGGATTGCAAACAGAAGACTTTGAAGGGTTCAGAGTTATGGTTGCGGATGGGTTTCACATCTCATGCACCAAGAGGATTCCAAACATGTCAATGCAATTGGGCAATTACGAAGTCAAGGATGACTTCTATGTGGTCAATATTGGAGATACGGATGTTGTCCTTGGCATTCAATGGCTGCGATCTCTTGGAGAGATCTCTCTAAATCTGCAAACTATGGAGTTGAAGTTTCAATCCGATGGGAAGAAGGTGGTGTTGAGAGGAATGTCAAATGGTGGCCCTCGGATTGTATCATTCAAGAGGATGGCGAAGTTGATCCGTCATGATCAAGTGGAATGGGCTGCTGAGTGCATGATTCTTCCAGCAAGTCCAGCTGAAACTAAAGTAGAGCATCCTCCTGATATCCAATCTTTACTCACCAAAAAGAGTAAAGTGTTTGCTGATTTACCTCCTGGACCTCCTCCTGATCGAGGTTCAGAACACATCATAGAGCTCAAGGAAGGAGCTAAACCGGTGATCACAACTCCATACCGGTATCCGAAGAGGCAAAAGGATGAGATCGAGAAGAATATCCGAGAACTTTTGGAGATGGGTTTCATACGCCCAAGCAAGAGCCCCTTTGCATCTGCAGTGGTTCTTGTGAAGAAAAAGGATGGTACCATGCGCATGTGCGTGGACTATCGTGCTTTGAACCAAAGCACCATCAAGAATAGATACCCCATTCCCAGAATAGATGAGCTCATTGATGAGCTACATGGGGCTAAGTTCTTCTCAAAGATTGATCTAAGATCAGGTTACCATCATATAAGGATGAGGGGATCAGATGTGGAAAAGACAGCTTTCAGATGTCACTATGGCCACTTCGAATTCTTAGTCATGCCATTTGGTTTGACTAATGCACCGGCCACCTTTCAGTCTTGCATGAACCGTGTGTTTCAGAATCAGTTAAGGCGGTGTGTGCTGATATTTTTTGACGACATTCTGATCTACAGCAAGACTTGGGAAGATCACCTCAAGCACTTGGAGGAAGTGCTTAGTATCATGGAATCTGAGCGTTTGTTCGCAAAGGCTTCCAAA
This sequence comes from Sequoia sempervirens, assembly GCA_007258455.2. Classification (NCBI taxonomy): domain Eukaryota; kingdom Viridiplantae; phylum Streptophyta; class Pinopsida; order Cupressales; family Cupressaceae; genus Sequoia; species Sequoia sempervirens. The sequence goes on along the minus strand of VDFB02348294.1, from coordinate 239,850 downwards.
TGTGAATTTGGAATGGTGGAGTTATTATACCTTGGCCACATAATCAGTGCTGAGGGAGTAAAGGTGGATCCGGAGAAGATCAAAGCCGTGGTTGATTGGCCACCACCTGAAAGTTTGACACAGTTGAAAGGTTTTTTGGGCCTTTGTGGTTTCTATCGGAGGTTTGTTAAGGGGTATTCTCAGAATGCGGCTCCCCTTACTGATCTCACCAAAAAGGGAGCCTTTGTTTGGTCAGAAAAGGCTCAAGTTGTGTTTGAAAAATTTAAGATCATGAGCTCGTGCCCAGTTTTGGCTATCCCTGATTTCTCTAAGCCATTCGAGCTGCAGTGTGATGCATCGGGTGAAGGAGTTGGTGCTGTCCTGATGCAAGACAAACACCCTATTGTGTTTGAAAGCCAGAAATTAAGGGGTGTGGAAAGGTCATATTCAATTTATGACAAAGAAATGCTTGCCATTATGCATGCATTAGCCAAGTTCCGACAGTACTTGGTGGGGAATAAGTTCGTGGTTAAAACAGACCACAATAGCCTCAAGCATTTTATGCACCAGAAGGATTTAAATGAGAGGCAACAGAAATGGGTGAGTAAGCTTCAAGCTTACGACTTTGACATTGAATATGTCAAAGGGAAAAATAATGTCGTGGCCGATGCTCTATCCAGAAGACCTCATCTTAGCTCATTGTGTGAGCTTACTGCAGATTGGAGAGACATGTTGCTTGCTGATTATGCAAAAAATCAGTTTGCAACCAGCATTCTGGAAGGTACTTTCCATGATGAAAAGTACCAGGTGGTTGAGGGTTTGATTCAGTATAAGGGTAGAATCTTTCTGGTGGCTGATTCTAAGCTCAAGAAGAAGATTCTTTTGAATTTTCATGACATTCCAATTGCTGGTCACCAAGGGTTTTTCAAGACCTATAGGCAGATCCGAGAAAGGTTTTCTTGGAAAGGATTGAAGAGGGAGGTTCAACGTTACATTCAGGAATGTCCTGTTTGTCAAGCAAATAAAAATGAGCACACATTGCCAGCCGGTCTGCTGCAACCACTTCCAATTCCCAATCAAAAATGGGAAAGCATTTCAATGGATTTCATCACTGGGTTGCCCAAGGCCCAAGGGAAGGATGGCATTTATGTGGTAGTTGACAGACTCACCAAGTTTGCTCATTTCTTTGCCATTACCAGCACTTTTTCTGCAGCCCAAGTTGCAGATTTGTTTTTTCGAGAAGTGTTTAGACTTCATGGTTTGCCTAAGAATATTGTAAGTGATAGGGACAGTAAGTTCCTAAGTACCTTTTGGCAGGAAATTTTTAGAATGAGTGGTACTGTGCTCACCCCAAGCACGAGTTATCACCCCCAAACTGACGGGCAAACAGAAGTGGTGAACAAGTGGCTAGAAGGCTACTTGAGAAACTATGTGTCAGAACAACAGAAAGCTTGGGTTAAGTGGCTGCATATAGGCGAGTACTGTTACAACTCTACCTTCCATATGTCAATCAAAATGTCTCCTTTCTTGGCACTTTATGGGTATGAAGCACCCAGCTTTGCAGATTTGGTGTTTGGTGACAGCAAAGCACCTTTAGCCAAGGATTTGTTGCAGTATAGTCAGGACATAATGAAGTCCTTGAAGGAGAATTTGCAGATTGCACAAAATCAGCAGAAGTTGTATGCTGATCAGAAGCGTATTGAGCGTTCTTTTGAGGTTGGGGATATGGTCTATCTCCGTTTACAACCTTACAGACAGTCAACTCTCAAGAAGAGTGGAGCTGAGAAGCTCAAACCTCGCTTCTATGGGCCGTTTAGGGTCATCAGAAAGGTTGGGGCTGTTGCTTATGAGTTGGAGCTACCTTCAGATAGCAGAGTGCATAACGTCTTCCACGTGTCTCGCCTCAAGAAGGCTCTTGGACACAATGTGGTCGCTTCTTCACAGTTGCCACCATTGGACGAGGAAGGACAGTTGGTTCTGGTTCCCGAGTCGATACTTGACTTCAGAGAACGTTCCTTGAGGAATAGAACTATCAGAGAATGTTTGGTAAAGTGGAAGAACCTGCCGATGGAGGATGCAACGTGGGAAAGTGATGAGATAATGCAGCACCCTAGTTTGCAATTGCTTGAGGACAAGCAATCTTGGGGAGGGCGGACTGTAATGTCCCCTTTCTAAGCTTGACAGTTTCAGTGACCGTTGGCCTTTCGTTGGGAACCCGGAGGCTAGTCGGAAGTTAAAATTAGGGTTTCCTAATTTTGAGGAGATCATTGCTCGGAGATGGGAATTTTAATGGCGGATTCCTTCTGGGTTTTCAGAGGGCTTCGCAGTGGTATGTTCGTCTCAGCATTCAGAGTACTTTTTGGAATTTACTATTTTTAGTAAATTCTATTTTTGGCAGCTTTCCAGTGAGCTCAGGTTGGTTGACTTCCGGTTCCAGTTTGATCAGTTGACTTCATCAGTATTTGCTTCAGGGCCTTTGCGAAAGGATAAGTTAAGTCATTAAATTAAAAAGTCACGTTTTAATTATTATAATTAAACGTTGACCCTTGGCTTAGACTTAATGACTTTATGTTGTGTTTAAAAGGTGGGTCCTTGAGGGTGGCGCCCTCATTGAGAAATAATTTAATATTTACTTAAGTCAGAACAAAGGTTTGAGGGGCGCATATTCCAAAAGATGATATTTAATTAAAATATCAATTATTAATGCCTTGAAGAGAAAGTACGCCTTCTTGAGAAGATGAAAGTTTTGACCTAAAAGCTGTTTTTAGGGTTTCGTGAAGTCAAGCAGAAATTATAAAAAGGGAGTCTTGTGCATCATTTTGGCCATCTTGGAAAATACACCGTTATGCTGCCGGATTGAATCTGGATCACTTCGAGGGATGAAGACCTCCTAACCATTGGGCATCTCTTCTCGTTTGTAAGACAACGACTAGTGATGATTGTTAGTCTAGTGTGAGTTCTTGAAATTATTGCATTGTAATCTGCATTAGTATTGTTAGTTTTCGATCTTGCATGTTAGATGTTTTCTGATTTTTGGCATTTAAGCTACAGCAGATCAAGTCTTTCATTCATATTTCCAAAAAGACAAAAATAAACATTGTGGGTATTGCATCAATTCATTGGTATAGGCTAGGCGCCTAATTATGCAAGATTTCAGATTTTATGGAGCTTTGTCTGATTTTATAAATAAAATTCGCCCCTGTACTGGGCCGTACTGTCTCTAATTCTTGGGATTCGTGCCATTAAATGAATCTGCCCTTTTCATTCTGTTTCTTGTTCCTAATCTAAGTGCCACCATCCTATTTAGCTTTGCATTCAGTATTAGAGTGATCTGATTGAGTTTTGAAGGTGATTCGAGTTTTTCAAGGAATTTCTAAGTGCTGGTTTATGAAGAAAACACAGGCCTGTCGACCAGATTGAAGGAATCTGTATCTTGTCCTTGGACAAGTGTGAAGGAATCTTAAATCTCTGCGGCACATTTCATAGTGGATGATCAAGAAGCGAAACGAGGTTGGATCTTTAATTAATATCTTCATTTCTAAGCTTCAATTCTCAGCTTCATTTCTCAGCAAAGGAACTTATTAAATGTTATTGTAAACTTCATAATTGCTGGTTGTAATTTGATAGCAAGTTGTCTTCCCTCAATTTGTATGCTGGCAGTAGTACTGACAGCCTTAGATTCTTGCTTATCAGAGTGTAGAATTCCTTCTTCTGTATTTGCTATTGTTTGTGATCTATCTCTGCCCTATGGTCGCTACTATCCTATTCTGGGTTAGAAAGCACATTCTGGGTATCGAGAGTTTTGTAATCAGCATTTCCTTCAAGTTGCTTCAGTATTTGTATAACTCCGCCCTATGGTAGCTACTTCCCATTCTGGGTGAGCAAGCACATTCTGGGTGTTGAGTAGTTTCATTATTCAGCATTTCATTTCGAGTTTTGCTTTCTGTAATCACTCCGTCATATGGTCGCCCCTCACTCCGCTTTGGATTGGGTAGCACATACTTGGCGTTGAGTTCCCTTCTGTATCTTAAGTTTACTTCTTGCACGTTTCGGTTTACCCTTCTAACCTTAACGGGTGCACTGGCTTGAATGTTGTAATCTGTTATTTTAAAAACTAAAATTTGGCTCGGTATATTTCAACTTAAGTGACAAATAATAAATATTAATTCAATCACCCTTAGAACTCACAAGGCCGACTAGAAATATTTCACTGCACTGTTGGAGAAACAGAGGCCGAGACTAGTTGCTAAAATAAGTATAACACTTACTAAGAATAACAAACTGCTAAAAATAGTAAGTGTGTCCAAACACGAAACTAACTCAATCTGAGATACACTAAAACTTACTAAAAATAGTAAGTGCTAAAAATGGCCATTACTAAAAACAGTAACCCCTACCAGAAAACTCAAAAATCCTCCACAAAGCCCAATACAGGACCTGAGTCCCCTAACCATCTCCATTTAGCCTATGGGAACCTTGTAATAGGCTAAATTTCATTTTTGCATCTGAGTCCTAATTTCATTCATGGAGCAAAAATGAATGAAAAGTACATATCATAAAACTAATTTCATACAACCTCTCCTCTAGATTGTGTCTTTCAACAATGTGGAGAATGTCACTTGTAAGGGGTTTCGTCCTCACAAACCTTGAAGAAGAACCGACTCCTCTAGCAAAGATGAAAATCAAATATCAAGTCATGCATAAAACCAAAATGAGCTCACAAAATGCTTTTTTATGATTCTCCAAAAACCCCACGCCCTATTTAGCATTAAATGCACTTTTTTTAAAATTTTAAATGTCCCCTTATTTCTCCAAGTGAGGTGTCCAAGTTTAGGGAATACTTTATTAAATTTAAAATGACTTCTTATGTCTCCCAAAAACAGCCCTTCATAAAGTCACTTTAAAATATTAAATAATGATAAAGTTAAATATTGAATTAAACTTTATAAAGTATCGTTATTTAAATTAAAATACTGGACTATATTAAATATTTAGATACTGACATTAAATGCCTCCACTGACAGCTAAAAATAGAAATGCTGAGAATTGACCTTGCCGGTGCTCGAAACTGACTTACTAAAAATACTAAGTATAGAAGAAATCATCCAAAACCACCCCAAATAGTGGTGTTCTGCATATCATAACCTCTAAAGCTCAAATGATCACTTGATACTGTCAACTTGCTGGATTCAACTGACTCTGAGGATTCCATAACCCTAACTCATTGGCCTACAGGAATCTGTTGAATAGGCTAATTGTCCAACATACTGAATTGATTAGTTAGGGGACACTATAGTATATTCTCTGATCATGAAGGTCTTTTTTCTCTTCCCTACTATGACGTCAGCTTGTACTCCTGGATGGCCTCGAGCTTTTTGCCAAAAATCCTTCAGTTCCATCGACTATTCCCTTCAGTCTTCTCCTTTGTTCCCTTTGTTTCTTTATCCTTAGGGATCTTCTAATGTTTTCCTCTAATGGTTCATGACCACTTTGTGATCTTTTTGCTTCCTTATTCGGGTATAAGGGCATTAATTCGTTGAAGTGCATTGTCAGTTGGTATCATGTTCCTTTTCTTCCCTTTGGTTCCTTTCCTCGTTTCATTGCAATAGTTGTTGATGACATTGTTCCTATTTTTCTCTACACAAAGGTCTTGTAGAACAAGAAAGTGTTGTGCAAGGAGTCTTGGTAATCGATTCAAAAGATGGTCTACTTCGTCGTTTACTTGTAAGTTGTTCCAGATCATGTCTTGAGGGATCTGTCTTCTAATGGCTTCCTTTCGAATGTGCTTCTTGACAGATATGCCCCACAAGTTCACGAGATCTTGTTTGAGATCATGTTCTCTTTATTCATTGGCTTGTATTGGTTCCTCTATTGGTTGCCCCATTTATATTGCCATTTTCCCGACCATACTTTGTATTCTAATAGGATTCTTATAGGCAATGACGCCAAATGTTTACTGCCTAAGTCTACTTAGTTAATTATCACAGAGTAAACAATATAATAAATGCAAGAAACTATAAGAACTCATAACAACAATTACTCAATGATGTATTGATATATTTCATTCACAGTTTACACAAGTTTTTCGAGGGAAATTCCACACATGTGGTCCCTGTTCGCGATTACAATAGGGGTACCTAAAGCGGCCGACAATTGCTGAAAACTACCAAACTATTAGCAACTTCCAACTATTTACATTCGAGAACTAAATATTCCAATTACAAGCATAACTAATATACTTATTTGGCTGACTACACACATTACCCATATGATCTCTCTATATATTAAATAAGTATACTTACAGTTATCAGTTTAGTGTATGGTATTAAAATTATTGTCTTTAAACTAGAAATTTGGCCAAATAGGTCAACTTGACAGTATGGATAATAGAAAATTTGGGCATAATAATAGAAGCTATAAATGATTCAATTCAAAATAATACGTGCTTCCTTCACTTTTCATTCAATAGATATTACATATATATAGAACTTGTATTTCCTATGTTATAGGAAACGTCCTATAACAACTCGTGACTAACAAATAAACAAACTCCTAAATATATGAGTTGTTAAAACAACTCATAATACAAACAATATCAATTACGTGAGCTATAACAAGAACTCACTTTTATTGTAGCACACATTATTATTCTAACCCATGTGAACAATAATTCCCAACACCCCCCGTTAGTGTGAACATGGAGAGAAAGATCATCACACAACTTGGAAACAGAATCGTATACCTATGCATACTTTTAGGTTTGCATACTACTATCTGGATCTTGCTGCACATGATCACCTACATACGAGAACTTATCCCACTTTCACTTCCAGTGAACTTATCACCGACCGACCATACTTCCAAGAAGACCGATAGTCAGAGGATCTCTATAGTCAGTTGCTCTCCTATACAACTGTTTACAATATCGATGATGTCCACATTCTCCACCTTAGCACTTCCAACTACAGTAAGCCAACTCATGTGGCTCATGATCTTGATTCATAACGAAAGGCACCTCCCATCAACCTTTCATGGTTTTCACACAGGCTTACCACAAACCTGGACATGAACAGGAACGTCCACCATCTATCCACCTCATGTGGTTTTCTGGATCCTCCCACAAAGCCTTTCAAGATCCATGAACTGCATTACATTGGAGCTTTTGTTCGCCACTATGCTTGTACATCAGGGAAGTTATATAGAAATCAACATACATATCACAAACTGGGAATGGAACATTGTGTTTTATTCCCCCCCACAATGTGAAATTTCCACTTATTCACACAACCTGTAACATTGAAAAACAAATCATACCATGCTGCATAAAAGGAAATAAAATGTCACCAAAGCTGATAAGTGGCCTTGTCATTGGTGACTGACGAGAGGACGCTGATTGTCCTCCTTCCTCCGTTGCCTCCTGCCTCCAATATGTTGGCTACTAAATAAATTTAATTTTGAGACTCATTTTTATAATGCCCCCCCTAAAAATGGACGTCACGTACGAACGATAATGTGTCCAATTACAATTGAAACAATGACACCTCTCTCTTTTCTTTTTTTTTTTAAAGACACACATATCTCTATAAGAACTAATAAAATACAACCAAAAATAAATTATGACAACTATTTAACTTCTATCTAAAGTATATCATTAAATACTTAATCTATAGATGAACACTTTTATAAACCTAAACTAAATAATATAATACTACTATTTGCTTGAAGAATGCCTCACGATTTTATATGGACATATTGTATCCCAATGATCGTATTAGCGCTGCACAACACATCCTTCATGGCACTAATGAAGTTCTTTACCATTTTTTGGGAGTTCTCATTGAAAATGTTTAACCTGTTCTAAAAAGACAACGAGATTTTGGGATTTTGGGATTAGTGGTACATTCATGATGGATTTTTACTATTCTCATAGAGTGATCTCTTCTTTTGTTACCCAACAATTTTCTATGACCATTTTGAGAATGTAGAGAGAGGGATAAGAACATGGAATGAAGAGTGACTTGCTCCAGAGAGAAATTTTATCATTGACCAACGTGTTGGCGTTTAAATTCGCACCTTTGGAATGCGGATTTGAAACGGACAGCTATGCATAGATAAACTACTCTTCAAATTAGGAGGGGAAGCTCCCTCTTGCTGATGGTATGAAAGAAAGTAAATTAAAACTAATTCGCCTATCTTTTTTGTTTCAGCTAGAGCACAAGGTTTATAAAACGCAAACGCCGCAACTGAGATTTTCTGATTAAAAACTTCAACTACGACTAACTTAAGCTAAAGACGTTTCTAACTTCTCAAGTAATACATAGAGCAAGAGAATTTAGAAATGAACAAGGTTGATTCTCTGACAAGGCTTAAGAGAACTCTTTCTCAACATACATCTACACACTTCAATGTAGGCTGAAATTAAGATCACAAAAGCATAACACAATAAACAAAAATCTGAGATGTTATACCAAGGCAAAGGAGGCTCATGATTTTATTTCTCAAACTTTTGGAACGAAGATTACACTAAACACATGCACGGAACAAGAACTTGCAGCTAAAGAGGCTTGCAAACTTGTTCTTACACAAAAGGAACAGCGATTACAACAACTACTTGTTGGCTAAAAGAGACTCAACAATTCGCTATCATAAACACAATTGAACAACACTGAATAACAAATAGAAGGCACTTAGGCTCAACGTTTTGTTATCACTAGCATGGTTAAAGAAAACTAATGAGCAAAGGATCTTATTTATAGGCAAGCAGAGGAGTAGGGAACCCTAAAATCTCCTTGCTTTTACAATCTAGGGCTTGCTCAGCAAGCAAGCTTTATTTCTAAATCTAGAAAGAAGATAACATTTATCTAACCTAAGAAAGCAGGAAAAGCAGGAAACGCCAACTATTACAATTTATCTTCTTTCTCTTCTTCAAAGAATAGATAAGAATTGTTCCAAGAATAGAAAGAAAGCGGAAAGAAAGCTTCTAGATGAAAGTTGTTTTAATTCATCTTTGAAGATCTTTGTTGTCCTGATAAGATAACTCATCTATGGGTATTTTGGGAAACCAAGTCCACCAAAAGCTAGAAACTGCCGCTTTATGAGGTGCGTTGATACTATCTATGGCAATATTCCGATTCTCCAAGGTCTCCTTTCCTTCTGCGATCAAACTTAGAGAATCTTTCACTTCTTCAGCTGCTTTATGAGTTCTGTTCTTGAAAAACATCGCTGCCCCAAAAGATGACTCACTAATTGATAACTTGGCGGCTCTGCAACTTTATGCTTCTGACACTTCTCCTGATTTCCAACGGAAGAGTATTGCACAACTCTTTTCCGATAGCTTCCCTTTTTCTCATATCACACCTCTCGTTCTTCAGCTGAGATGATGAAGTTTTGACATAGTGCTAATTTGGTCTTAAACTCGAGGGGAGTGTACTCCATATTGAAAACCTTGAAGAATGATTGTAAACTCGCCTATGTTCAGACAAGCTTTGAGCAACTTTCTATTTTTAGAATGCTGGTTTTTCTTCCTCCAACGGACAAATATTTGGAAATTTTTTCTGAGATATGGGTTTTGCTCAGAATTTCGTTGCAAGACAACCCAGATCGTCCATTTTTGAAAATCTTGAATTTTGACTAAAAAAGAAGCAAACCCTAATTTCTTCAATTTTTCATCGAAAAAGCTGGCACCTGGGTTTTGTTCAGAATACAATTAGAAATGGACCCAGTTGATTAGATTTGAAAAACATTGAGGGCTGATCGAAAAAACAGCCAACCCTAGAATTTGAAATCTTCTTGAAAAAAGCTGTGATATGGGTTTTCTTCAGAAGATTGTTTTGAGAGGACCCAGATGATCAAAATTTGTAAACCCTGAGGATTTTACTGACATGCAAATAAAAAGCAGCTGCTGCAACTTGAGAAAATTTCTTGAAAAGTTCTTTAGAAGAATGAGTTGAGCAGACCCAAAAGGCTGAAAATTGAAATCCTTGACCTTCTCCTTCAAAGATTTGATGTTTTGAATGAAAAAGCACAAAAAAAAACAAGGGTTTAGGTTGCTGGTCTGAAAATTATTGTTGAAAATCAGCAAGCTTGAGTTCTTGAATCTCGAAATAAAACTCAAAGTTGCTGCTCCACTTTTCTTCTTTGGACGCCACCTACAAAAATGATGAAAACTGAATAGAAGAGATGTCTTAAATAGATTTAGGGCTTGAAATAGCTTTGCTTTCTTTTGTTTTAATCTTCAAAACCCTAAAACCAGCTTGTTCAATGAATTTGGACATTCATCTTTCATCATGCAACTTTGAAAATTTGAAAATTTTGACTAAGGCATGGCAAGATGGGCGCCCTTTTTGGCTAGGGGCGCCAACTTCTCTTAGACTTAACCATTTTTTGGAGTTTTTCAACTTTTCTCCATTTTGAACCCTTACTTGACCTTCGATCTCTGGTTTCCAGATTGATCTAATGAGCGAGCTGGATGATTCATCGCGTAGCCTGACTGATTCTGAGGAGATCACCCTGGAGGCACTTCTGGCTAAAAACTTCGTTTTGACTTTCAAATTCATGGGAGCCAATTTCCTCTAGGGGCTCTGAACTTTCACAGTGTTAGCCATTTTTACATGATTTTCAATTTCTTCGTTTCCCTTTGATCTTCTATTGAAATCTTGATTCCGGGAGCTACACTGATCCGATTGACTGACCGTCAACTTTGTTGGGTAGCTCTATTGAATCTGACGAGGTGATCCTGGAGACTGCATCTGCAAATTCTAACATTTCATGCTTCAAAACCTTGGGCGCCCTTTCTCTCCAGGGGCGCCCATCTTCACCAGACTTAGAAACTTTTTCAACATTTCTTCATCAACTCTTCTTCGGATGGACATGTCAGATCTGACGATCCGGGCGTTTGATTGATTGATGGCTGGATTCATTGCGGAGTTGAGAAGATTCTGAGGGGGGTCTTCTGGGAGCTGCATCTCCTGAAAGCTGGATCAGCAAGCTGGGGCGCCCAACTTTACCAGAGTTAGTCATTTTTTCTGTATTTTCTTCTTGCTCTTCTTCAACTTTGGCTTTGTTAGACCTTCTGTTCCACCTGCTGCATCTGGTGATTGCCAACTCAGATTGACATGCTGTTGATCTCGTTGGAAAGCTTGATCAATTCTAAGGGAGTCATGCTGGAAGCTTTACTGACAAATTCATCCATTTGAGCCTTCGAAATCATCAGTGCCTTTCTCTTATAGGGGCGCCCATTTGCTCCAGACTTAGAATATTTTTCATTAGGTTTTACCTTCAAATTCAAACCTTCATCCTATGCCTTCACCTCGGTCTGGATTTGCCGGAGAACGACAAGTTGGATGCTCTGAAGAAGACACCCGTTGCGAAGCTGTCTGAATTTTGGAGAGATTGAGCATATTTGCAAATCCTTACAGCTGAGTTAGGCCCCTGAAAAATCTAGGCGCCCTTTCTCTCCAGGGGCACTGCAAGTTCCCAGACTTAGAAACTTTTCAAACATTTTCATGATTTTCATTCCGTCTTCTATTTGAAACTTCCCTGTTTGACCTCGAATTCCGGGTGATTGGATGATCCGTTGATTGCACTGCCAGATTCGCTGCGAAGCTAGGAAGGAAATGAGCAACTTTGACTGAGAGCTCAAACCCTAATTTCATTGTTTGATGTCCTAAAAAGATGGACGCCTGTCTCCTCTTGGGGCGCCCATGACAAGCAATGTTAGAATATTTTCACAGTTTTTTACCTTTTTTTCTCGTTCATCGTGCACGTCGATCATCTCTCCTTCTGTTCAGTGCTTAAGTGTGAATTTGATGCCTTGGCAGCTGACTGACCTCCATTGATGACCTCAGAGCTCCTGATATGCTTTTGAAAAAGTAGAATAGACCCACTAGGGCAAAACTGATCTTTTTGAGATTCTGACTGCGTCGGCTTTATATGGAAGTATTTTGAGCCAATCAAAATCAGTTTGGACCTTGGCGACAAACTTTCTATTTTAGAAAATTTTGCCAGTATTCGTTTTGAAAGAAACCCAGAAAAACCCAGAAAAAGTTACTATTTTAGAAAATTTCTAAAAATAGCAGTTTTCCTAAAAAGTAGGGATGAAAAATTGAGATCTGGGTTTTGTAGATTAGGTTGCTTTGAGCAGACCTAGATCGTCAGATTTTGGAAATTTTGAGTTTTAACCCCTCATGCAAGACATGCACACCCAAATTTTGACCTTTTTGACAGATTTAACAAGACTTTTACTCATTTCTTCAAAATGTCTAAGTGTAACCAAAAATTTTAATTTTGGGGTACAACACAACGTTAACTGATCAATTTGACCTTATGCTGATTTTGATGTTTTATTTGAGATTTTGGCTTGGATTTCGGTATTTGGCTGCTGTAGAAAGTAGAGGTTTGTGGATATTAGGAATTTCTTATCATGGAAATCAGGAGTTCATCTTGATGTATCAGCTTCACCTTGGCAAAACTGAAAGTTACGCAGCAACAAATTTTGATCTTGGATGAAAGTTTTACATCCTTTTATTGGAATCTAATATATGAATCTGAACTGAGTAGTGATCAGGAACAGAAATGAACTAATTTAGTTCTGGATGCATTTCATCACCTTCTTTTCTATTGAGAGGAGTTATGTATATGTCTTACCAAAAACCTTGCTGGATGAATGAGACTTTGTATTCTCTTGTTTGCTAACCATGTCCTTATTGATAAATAATTATGGCTACAAAATACGACTTATTTGTTAAATACATGGTAGAACATATAGTATCTTGTGCATGTTTTAGATATTGAAATTGCTCTAGAATGGTGCATTTGACTGAAATGAATTTTGGAAAGGTTGATCATGATGGGAGCTTGGATGGTTGAGATGTAGCTGGCTACCTGTATTTGTAGTTCCTCTCGAATTCCATAGATCTCTTTGGTGGTTAGTGTTGTTTGACTTTGAAATCTTGCCTTGGAGATTTGTGAATTTCCTGGTTTGAATTGGTGAGTTGCCTGATTTGAACTGTGATGTGTCTAGGTGAGGGAAAAATTACATTGGTGAAGAGAAGAAGAGTGCCTATTGTGCAGAAATGCTACTTGTTTTGCCCTTATATGGTAAGAACCTTTTAGGGTAGACTGTTATTTTGATGCTTTTAGGCATAAATTGGCGGGAAGAATCACATAAGGGATGTCTAATTTATGCAAGGGATCTATTAAATATTATAAATCGTTTCATTATGGATGCAAATACTAAACTATTTCTTTGTATCTTACAAATTTATGGAAAGATTTTAGTTCAAATATCACAAATAAGCAAAGCTATAAGTTTGACATGTGAACAAGTATTCATACATGTTGGCTTCAAAGGCAGTGAGGATAATGATGCGCAATGTGGCTTCTTAATATACCATGGATATATTCTTTTTGTTTGTAAATTTGATCTTATTTTATTTTTTATTATACCATCCAAATTATAGTTGCAATAAATTCACGTACAACTAATTTTTTTTTTAAGTGATTTGAGTAGTCATGCATGTCTTTCAACTTTGTAACTCTAGGGTTACTTCTTGTCAATCCTCATCTTTGATAGTTATTCTTTCCATCTGGTCTTACAGGTCTTAGTTGCAACACATTTTCTTGCATTCAAGCTAAAGCATGAATATTAGCCAAGGCATTTAAGTGGCATCAATTCTTTATGGCTAGAATATTAACTTCTTGACCTTTTGGTCCTTCTCCAATGTTTTAGTGATGAGTTTCTTCTCATCCTCATTTGCCTTTTTTTCCCGAAAGTTCTGTAATCATTGACTTGACATAATCAGGCCTTTGAAAACTATGTTCTACTATCAGGTATTGCCCTTAACTTTTCTCTTCTTATGATTGATGGAATCCAAGCTAATATAATGTATATAATCGTGTTTGTGTGTACTCTTTTTAAAGAGCGGTGTTGGACATTTTCATGGATATATATGTGTATACATGATATATACAGGAGAATACGGAAAAGTAAATCTCTAGGCTTTCTTCTGATAATTTAAAAATTAGATTTTATCTTGGAATCTTATACACATGGCAATATGAAATAGTAAATCTCTAGGCTTCCTTCTGATGTTTTAGAAATTGGATTTTATTTTGTAATCTTGCATATCTGTCTTGACAATTTAGTAGATTATATGTCAGATGCAAAAATGAAATTAGTTTTATGATCTGTACTTTTCATTCATCAATTCTAATTGCTCCAGCAATATTCATATTAGGAAGGGCGCTTTTAATTTGTTTTGTGCTTTTAGTGTCCAGTTCTCTTAGGACTTCTGACAAAAATGAGGCGAGATTCACACCCCTTTTACCCTCAGGTATATTCTTGTCCTTGTTTTATTTTGTGCTCTTTTTTTTGTTATTAGTGATTGGGATTTCAAAACTTTACTCCATCATAACATGAACATTTAAATAGTACTCACGTATCATTTCTCTTTGTTCACATAGTAATCTTGTTCTATTTAGGAACATGGCTATAACCCACAGGAACATGGCTATAACCCACTGTATAATCAAGCAAATCAGTAAACATTCATAGATTTTTTTTTGAAATATATGTTTACTGAACTGGGATGCATTGTGACATTAACTGTTAAAAAAGTAGACAACGTTTAAAAGCTCAAAAAATTAGAGCATCCCAAAGTATATTGGTAAGCGTTTGTGTGCTAACTTTATCTAGTTGTATGTAATGACATGGATTTTATGGCCAAATTCAGCTAGCAGCTTGTGTTCTTATGAATTTTAACAGTACGAATATTGATTAAGATAAGTCAGACACTATTGTATCATTTACAGTTAATAAGGTTGTATAATATACGCAAAAAGAAACATAACGATGAAAATATATAGTGTTGGTTTAAAAATAAAAACAGAAACTGTGTGTGCACCTACACACACACACACACACACACACACACATACAATAATACATGATTTTGTTCCATTCCAAGAATAAAGGGCAAATTGGGATAAAAAAGTGGGAAACCATGCCAATATAATAAGAGCCTAAAGGAAATAAGCTTCAGCCCTTTATAGGCATCTTTGGTAGTTTTTTAGAAACTCCCTACCATAAATGGCTTCCCATCCAAACCAACTTGGATTTTTTGCCTGTTAACATATCAAGTTCCTGGAACTTGATTTGGATAGTGTAATGTCCCCATTTTTAGCACTACACTTTTCAGTGATTGATGGCCTATCCCCGGTGTGCTGTCGGCTAGTCGGAAGCAGAATTAGGGTTTTTGGTTGCTTGGTGGGTTCTTTTGAAGATTTAGGGGTTTGCATGTTGGAGTTTGGTTGTTTGGATTTGGGATTCCTTCTGGGTTTTCAGAGAGCTTCGCAGAGGTATGACATGCAACTGTGTCGGGCAACCTTTCCGGACTTACTATTTTTAGTAAGTTATGACGGCTACATCTCGGAGTTTGGGATTTTGGATTGTGGACTCTTTCTGGGTTTTCAGAAAGCTTCGCAATGGTGTCGCATGCACCTTGATCCGAGCAACTTTCCGAATTTACTATTTTTAGTAAATTCTATTTTTGGTAGTGGACAGGGTGGCTTCAGTTCTGTTGGCATCTCTCTGCAGTTAGCTCAATTGGTATGATTGATTTTTCCCTTTGATGCATTCTTTGGAGAGATAAGTATTTTAATAAGAAATAATGTTATATTTTGATGTTATGACCCCTTGGCGTAGTAAAACAACTTTATGTTGTTTTAAAAGGGGGACTTTGATGGGTGATGCCTCATTTGGAGGTGAATTTTAATATTCCAAAGGTTGAAAATGGAAGTGGTAAAAAGGGACGCCAACCTTTATGAAAGTTAAATTTTAATTGATTTACTCAATCAAGGGAAAAAGGTACGCCATCTTGAAGGAAGACTTGGTCAAGTCAAAACCCTAAAAGCATCTTGTGGAGTGGGCGTACCTTCTGGAAGCTTCTGGAGGTGTCTTCTCAAAATTATAAAAGGGAGCCTTGGGTCTTCATTTCATTATCTTCTGTCTACCATATTGTTATGCTGTTGGATTGATTTCAGGCAAAGCGCTTCGAGGAATGCATACCTCCTAGCAAGGATCAGACTTCGTGTTTGAAAGACAACACCTAGCTGATATTGAGATTGCTTCTCACTTAGAGAATGCAAATGGAGCTTAACCTAGAGATTTTCTGATGTCTTCTACAGTCTTGTATTGCTGGTTGCAGTCACTGCTGAAGGTCATTTATGCTTATAAGTCATTGCACGATTTTTGTTTGGTTCTGGGTACTTTACCTATATCATTCTCATCCTAGGGCACCCCTCTTTGGTGAGTTTCAGATTTTATTGTTGAGTGTATGATTTTATCTTGTCAAATTGCCCTTTCTAGAGGAATTTTCATTGCTGAGTTGTGTTGGGATTCGTGCAAAATAAATATCAGACATTTGGGTCAGTTTTGGAGTTGCTTCTTGTGCGCCATCCTCAGTTCTAGCTTATGCATTTCATTTTAGTCCATTTGGTTGAGTTTTGGGTGTGTTATGAGCGATTTAGTGGGGTGTTTAGTTGCTGGTCTGTGCATTTTAGGTTGCTGGTCTGTCATATCAGATTATAATAGTTGTCATTTTGAGTGGGTTTTGGGTTTGAAAAGTCTTATTGAACATTGGAGAGGCTTATACCACATTTGCAGCATTGTTACTCTTCTGACACAGTGTTATTTGCAGGAAAACTACATATTATAAGGCTGCTACAATAGTACTGTTCAGCCATCATTCTTATCTTGCAAAGTTTCATTGTAATTTCCCATTTTTAGTGGAAGAGACTGGCCATTGTTCAGTCTTCATTGTATTGCATTGGATCCTCAGCACCATATGTTAGCACCTCATCCATTCCTTGAGTGCACATTCTTGGTGTTTGAGTTACTTTCAACATTGCATCATTTACAATAGAATCTCCGCCAAATGGTAGCGCCTTACCCACCTTGGATTTGGAGTGCACATACTTGGTGTTGAGTTTATCTTTCAGCATTGCATCATCTCTTTTAGTTCCTCCGCCATATGGTAGCTCCTTGCCCACCATGGGTTTGGAAGCACATTCTTGGTGTTGAGTTCTTTCAGCATTGTTTACTTCCAGCATTGCATGCACAAGATCCTCTGACCATATGCTCGCCTTTCCTCGGCACATTCTTGGTTAGAGTTGCTTTCCGCATCGTTTTGGTTTTGGAGTTAACCTTAACGGGAGCATGTTGCATTGTAATTTGTTATTGAAAAATTGGAAAAAAAATTGGTCCGCTTCATTACAGATAGGAAGCCATTTATGGTAGGGAGTTTCTATAGAATGCTACCAAAGATATCTAACTTGCAAAGAAAGCTATCTTAGCACTATAATTGTGTTTATGGTGTGTGGGGACAATTTAAGGTTGGTCTCCATGTGGGGATCTGTAATGTCCCTTTCCGATACCTAGGTAGGAGTGACCTAATTAGCCTATTTTATTCTCGTAGGTTAATGTTGGAGTTAAGGGAATATTTTAATTAATTATTTAATATTATCCATTTCAAATACATTTTAAGGATAATATTATCTAATTAATTTAGTTGAGTTTATAAAGTGACTTGGTGATTATTTATGAAACATAAAAGAAAAAGGTCACTTTATTTTCTTGGGGTAATTAAAATATCAAAAGTGGGGAAAATAAAAAGGTCATTTTGTGAGATGGTTATAAAATGAAAAAATGAGTTCATTTTCACTATGCTTTTGGATATTGCTCTACTTGGTGACTTTTGGAGAGTTTTTGGAGTCTAACCCTAGGACTGAAACCCCAAGGGTGATTGCTTTCGGTGGTGCAACAGATCCACCCTAGCCAATTTGTTGAAGAAATCATTCAAGTTTCTCACACGAGATTTTATAGATAGAAGAATAAATTGGTGAAGTCTCAGACAAAATTCAGCTTTAGATATCAAGTTATTGGCAGGAGGAGTTTATAGTGACTTTATTTTATATCTGTAAGTCTTCATATATTCCATTTAGGGAAGTCGATTCATATTTTATTGGATATTCAGGTTAAAGGAATACCATGCAAGTTCTGGACCTTTAAGGAGGAGTTATGTATAGTTATAAACTCTCATTGTGGCATTATTCCCAACGCTTGAGCAGCTTATAGAGCATTTACCTAACAAACCATGACTGGGTAATAAGTGCCGTACACTTTTAGGAAGCTGAGTGGAGGATGACGTGAAGGCTTGGAGAGTCAAATATCAGTCAACCAGCAGATTCAATATCTCCTTAATACTAGCGCTACATATTTGTGATTGTGTTTCCTTTAAATGAGCTGCTACTATGAAATTAAGGTGTGAATCATATTGTTGACTTTTAGCATGCTAATGTGGAGATAGGAGTTGACCAGGAAAACTTGTGTGGCATTATTCAAGGTAAACGCCAGTTCTGGGTGCCATTGAAATGTTAGTAAAGGCTGTCGCCCAGCTATGAGGGTCGCCTATATTTCAGAAGCTTATCATGCCTGTTGCTGATGATGGGAGACGATGGGAGGAAGGTAGGTGTAATGTCCTTGGCAAAATCTGACTTAATTTTCACCTTATGAAGCCTTGGACATTCCGTCAAACATTTGTCATGCAAAGTCTGTACTTGCTGTTTGGAGTTTCAGTTTGTTTTGGTTTTGTTTTGATTGATGCCAAGATGTGAGAATGCTTTGGAATTGATGCTAAAACAACTAACAACAAAGTAGAAACACTATGCAATGTATTTTTGTGTTTTTGGATGTAATAGGATGACTTAACTTCAAGCAAATGATTAGCTACAGCCAAATGACATTTTGTCATATACTTTGTATGCAACCTCCAATGTGCCTTTATTTGGAAAGATGCCTTCTAATTCTGATTACAATGATGCATACCAAAATACAAGCTGATTATAATGCACTAGGTAATGACTTAATTTGCAATATGATTGAGTTCTTACAATGGCCTTATAGGCTGCAACTGAACTTGTACTCAGACTAAAAAACATATACATCAGAAATAGCAAATGGAACCTGGTTTTGAAGGCTGGAATAGCATAGCCGATGAGTGAAGATAACCTCAGAATTTTATCAGCATTTATTGTGCCTTCTAAACATGAAATCATCCTCCTCAAGCATGGCCGCCCCTGTCCATGGTATGCAGACTTTGGAATAAATAAATGCAGCAATTTAGGCCCACCAAATGATGCTTGGAATATTTGTCAGGTTCTTAAGACTCCTTTGTTCAAATTCCCACAATGATATGATGCTTGTTTATTGAAATAACAATGAATAGTCCCTCCAAGGGTGCCGCCCCTGCTGTGAATGATCAGACCTCAGAAATAAATAAATACAACTCCTTTCCAATGCCTAACCACTCCCAAAATGATGGTATAGTCTTCCCAAAGGAAAATCTCACATGCCCACAAGGAATTGATGCACATAGAAGTCAATACAACCATAAATATGAGTACTCACGCCACCATCGACCTCCAAGGAAGTCTGTTATAAAATATGCTAATGATCCAAATTTTGCAAGCAACTAACTCCAAATGAAGTCACCTTATTTTTCCTTCCCAAATCTGCCAATGAAATCCAAGTAGGAAGTCTGAAGTAACTCCCTCAATTTCCAACTAGGGTTGATATTTCACAACCAAAATTGGTACCTTAGAGTCTTCAAACCCTCAGGCAAATTGCTAAGCATTCAAGCTCACCAATGTAGTAGAAAAGATGTCAACAACCAAGATGCCCAAATGCAAAGACAAAAGCTCCATATAGAATTCTCACCAAGTCTCAAAGAAGCTTCTAGAATAAAATATTATTTTATTCATTCAAGTGACTTTATGATTTATTATTTTATTTAGTCACTTAATATTAGATTAATTAAATATAAAGTCACCTTATGATATTATAATTTTGAGATGACTTTAGAAATAATTAATCTAATATTTTATTCCCTTATTTCTCCATTTTAGCCTTGGGAATAAATACAGGCTAAAATAATCAATTTCGTGGTGGCGACTAAAAAGGGGATATTAGAGAAATATTTAATTAATCTAATATTAAGTGACTAAATAAAATAATAAATCATAAAGTCACCTTATGATATTATAATTTTGAGATGACTTTAGAAATAATTAATCTAATATTTTATTCCCTTATTTCTCCATTTTAGCCTTGGGAATAAATAAAGGCTAAAATAATCAATTTCCTGGTGGCGACTAGAAAGGGGATATTAGAGTACGTGTTGTAAGTTGGAATTGTAGAGGATATCCATGGAGAAGAGGACCTGGATTGGGGCCCATAGCAAAAGGTAAAGATATTATCATTCTTACCGAAACACATGAGCATGATGGCTGCAAAGTTCCAGATTTTGAAGGGTATAAGAAAGTTTCAGTTTGGAACAAAGGGAATGAGTCAGGCAAAGGTCATGGAGGAGTTACAGTGCTAATAGGTGAGAAATGGCAGGGAATTGTTGAATTTGAAAAAGAAGACGCAAATAAACAGTACATATGGCTGCAAATAACAGAAAATGGGGTGACTTTCAGATTGGCTACTTGTTACTTTGCTCCAAAAAATTCTAAGTTCTATAAGAAGAGAAATTTAGACAACGAAGACCCGTATGCCTCACTAAAAAGAGATATATCTATTTTCAGCGCACTTGGAGATGTTGTCTTAATGGGTGACTTTAATGCAAGGACAGCTAATAATCAGTCTCTTCAGTTGAGCAGGGAAGAAAAAGGGGAGAACAATCCTTTATGGTTAGAGGAAGGTGGAGATCAATATTGGGAAAGAACATCCCAAGATGATAATGGGGATGTGACCCCGTTTGGGGCAGAATTACTTGGGCTTTGTAGTCTGTTTGGCATGGTTATTTGTAATGGGATGAGAGATTGGCCAAAGTCGGGGGGTATCACTTGCAAAACTTATAATGGTCAAAGTGTGGTGGACTACGTGATTTGCTCCCAAGGTTTTGTCTCTAGATTGCTAGAGTTTGATATTGAGGACTGCCCTATTGGGATGAAATTTGACCACTTACCTCTTCTGGTTAAGCTCCACATGTCCCCAATCAGCCAACACATTAAACAGGTTCAACACATGCAAAATAAAACCCTCCCCAAGGGTAAAATCCTCTTGAATAAAGAAAATAGAGAAATATTTAACGTTGTTCTTAAACAGCATTTCCATGATTTAAAAAACAACGGAGAGGTCAAAGTAACAAAAGATGGGGACATCCACATTCACAACAATTCGTTGACCCCAATAATTCACAAGGCTTTAAATGCATGCAAAAGATCCGACCCCAAGATGAGGGCTGCAAACACTTTCCCGGCAAATCCATGGTATGATGAAGAATGTAAGGCAGCCAAGAGATCACTAAAAAAGAAAGGAATGGACAAAGAGTACAAGAAAAAATATGAAAAATTGGTGCAGTCTAAAAAATATGATTATGTAAATGAAAGAAGGAAGGAGCTAATCTCGCTTGGAAAACATAACCCTAAAGGTTTTTGGAGAGAATTGCAGCAAAAGAAAAAGAGGATTGAAAACAATATTACAGATGTCCAATGGCTAGAGTATGCTAGGCTTCTTTACGAGCGGGTTCACGAGAAAGATCATCCACCTGTTATTAACACATCAATGGAACTATTCACTGTGGATGATATTAAACAAGGAATAAAGAATTTAGCGAGTGGTAAAGCATAGGACATAGATGGGTTGCAGGCTGAATTTTTAAAATGGGGGATCGAGACTCTTGCTCCTTACATAAAAAGAATTTTCAATAATGTCAATCAAGAAGGATTTCCTATGGAGTGGACCACTAGTGTGGTCATTCCTCTATTCAAAAGTGGTGATATCAACAATCCATCTAACTACCGTACGATTATGGTCAATCCTATCTTTGGCAAGCTCTTTGGGAGCATGATTGAGCGAAGGATCAGCAGTTGGGCAGAAAATGAGGGCAAAAGGGCAAAGGGGCAGGCAGGCTTTAGGTCAAGACACTCTACCATTGATCACTGCATCACCCTTAGACATTTGGTTGAGAAAATTTGGAACACTCAGGGCGAGGAAGCTTATTGCTGTTTTGTAGATTTCAAGAAAGCTTTTGACACGGTACCTAGAGACAAACTATGGAATAGAATGGAGGAATTAGGCATCCCAAATGTGTATAGAGCAGCTGTTCACAGATTGTATGAGAATGTTAGAGCTAAAATCAGAACAAGTGATGGTATGTCAGAATGTTTTGGTAGTGACATTGGAGTTAAACAGGGCTGTCCTCTATCTCCCACGCTTTTTGGGTTATATATTGATAAGTTGGAAGCTTGGTTAAGCAAGACGGATGGGGATGGTATTCAATTGGCAGGTTATGTGGTGAAGCTACTCTTATATGCTGATGATCTTATCCTAATTTCAAAAACAGCACATGGGTTAAGAGAACATCTGAAAGCTCTAGAACTCTTTTGTCACGAGGTTGGGATGCAAGTGAATATCACCAAGACCAAAATCATGATTTTCTCATTGAATAGAAAAGATAACCAGAATACCTTTCTTTTTGAAGGCAGCCCGCTTGAAATAGTCAAAGAATACAAGTATCTTGGGATTGACTTTCATTATAAGCTCAGTTGGGAGACTTGTCGGACGAAAAGGATACAGGGAGGTTGGAAAGCTTCTTACCTTCTACAAAATAGGTGTAGAAAAGCTGAGCTTTGGGATTGGAAAACCAAGAAAACCCTTTTTGGTTTGCTTGTTACTCCGGTTGTACTTTATGGGTGTGAGGTATGGGGAAATAGTATGTCAAAGTGCAGTTGGAGACAACTAGAAAGAATTCAAAAACATCTAATAACAAGCAGTCTCAAAGTTAAAACCACTGTCCCCTATGAAATTCTTTTAGCTGAAACAGGGTCTTTTCCATTGGAAGCATCGGCTTTAATCCGGTTGATAAGCTATTTAAAGAAGGTTGAAAACATGGATAACCACCGTTGGCCTAAAACAGTTATGAAGGAGACGCTAGATCGTAGGAAGAAAACTTGGATGAAATAAAACCACAAGTGGATGAACAAGTAGGACATCAATTTGCATGAGTGTCCTAGCACCAATAGTGAAATAAAAAGCTATGTGACTGAAAAATTCAGAACTGCCATGTGGACAAACCAGATTGGGCAAAAAAAAGCATACTACATCAAAGAGTTTAACACGACAAAGAATCATGGTGAAAAAACTTATTTAGGTGCAGCTATTAAAGGGAAAGCGAGGTTGTTAGTGGCACAATTGAGGACGGGATCACATCACCTTAGGTGTGAGACCGGTAGGTGGAAGATACCCAAGGAAACTTGGGAAGAAAGAACCTGTATTTTCTACAATAAGGGGGTTGTGGAAATGGAATGGCACTTCATCATGGAATGCATTGCTTACGAGGATATCCGTACTCAGCATGAAAATAGTTTGAAAGTTGACAATATGCACCAACTATTTGAGGAAGATAAGATTAATCAGACGGCTAGCCTTCTAGTCAAAATTAATAGCAGCAGATCTGACTTGAAAAAGAGCATGAAGACAAATTAGGCCTGTTTTGTCTCGGTCCCATAGACTGTTTGGTCTCGTGGACGTCATTAAAATCTTTCATTCATTCATTCATTCTCGGAATTGCTTGCCCTCAAGCAATTGCAAGCTAGGATGCTCCAAAATCTGTTCACCTTCCCACGTGGCATCTTCTATTGGAAAATCTTTCCATCTTACCAAGAACTCCTTCACCACCCTATTCCTCAACTTCTTCTCATGAGTATCAATGATCTCCTCAGGAATGAGGACCAAATGGCTCTCTTCATCCAATGGTGGAAGCCTCGCTGAAGAAGTGGCCCGTTGACCAAGTGCATTGTTGAGGCACGAAACATGAAAAACATTATGGATCTTGCTGCTTTCAGGAAGCTCCAACTCATAGGCAACCTTTCCAACATGCCTGACTATCTTGTATGGCCCATAGAATCGAGGCTCGAGCTTTTCTACACCACTTTTCTTCAGTGAAGACTGTCTATAGGGTTGCAAACGAAGGTAGACCAAGTCCCCCACCTCAAAGCTACGCTCAACCCTGTGTCTATTCGCATAGGTCTTCTGCTGATTCTACGCTGTCTGCAAGTTGTCGTTGAGTGCCCTCAAGATGTTTTGATTTTCCTGTATCCAATCCTTGGCCTTAGGAGCTATACTCTCTCCAAAAGCCAAATCCATAAATGATGGTGCATCATACCCATATAAAGCTTGGAAAGGTGACATCCCAATAGACATATGGTAAGTGGTATTATAGCAATACTCCCCCAAGTGCAACCACTTAATCCACGTTCTCTGCTGCCTTGAAATGTAGTTGCACAAGTAACCCTCCAACCAATTATTCACAATCTCTGTCTGGCTATCTGTCTTTGGATGGTAACTCATGCTAGGTGTTAGTTCAACACCTGCCAACCTGAATAGCTCTTGCCAAAATGCACTAAAAAATCTGCTATCCTGGTCACTGACAATGAACCTTGGTAAACCATGCAGCCTGAATATCTCTCTAAAGAATAAGTCAGTAACTTGCGAAGCTCTGTACTCAGTTGGTATAGTGAAGAAGTGAGCATACTTCGTTAACCGATCCACCACCACATAGATGCAGTCTCTTCCATGCACCTTGGGTAGACCTGTGATGAAGTCCATGCATATACTCTCCCACTTCCCCTCAGGAATGGGCAACGATTGCAATAACCCTGCTGGCTGTGAAAGCTCAGACTTGTTCTGCTGACAAGTCTCACACTCCCTGACATGTCTCAAGACATCCTCCTTGAGGCCCTTCCATGAGAACCTCTCTCTCACCTACCTGTATGTGTTGAAGTAGCCCTGATGGCCCGCTAAAGGAGTGTCATGTGAAGCCTGTAGTATTTTCTCCTTCAATTTGGATTTTGGCACCAAGTGAATCCTGTCCTTATAGAAGATCACATCATCAACTACTCGATACTTGTCATCCTAAACCAGTCCATCCATCACCTCACAAGCAAACTTATTCTTAGAGTATTCCACCAATAAGAGGGATTTCCAATCTGTGGAAATCTCAGAAAGTGAGCAAGTTGAAGGCCTCCTGGAAAGGGCATTTGCAACAATGTTCTTCTTCCCCTTCACATACTCTATATCAAAATCATATGCCTGAATTCTACTAACCCACTTCTGCTGTCTCTCATTCAAATCCCTCTGCTCCAAGAAGCATCTGAGGCTATTGTGGCCGGTCCTTACCACAAACTTTTCTCCAACTAGGTACTGCTTGAATTTCGCCAAGGCATTCATAATGGTGAGCATCTCCTTATCATAGATGGAGTATAGCCTCTCTAGACCCCTCAACTTACGACTCTCAAAAGCTATAGGGTGTCAGTTCTGCATCAACATTGCTCCTATACCCTCACCCGAGGCATCACACTCCAAGACAAATGACTGTGTGAAATCTGGAAGCGCCAAAACTAGACAACTACTCATCACCTCCTTGAGCTTATCAAAAGCTCACTGTGCTTCAGACCAACTAAATGCACCTTTCTTGGTCAAATTTGTCAAAAGTGCTCCCAACTGTGAAAATCCTCTCACAAACCGCCTGTAGTAACTGGACAATCCAAAGAAATCCCACAACTTTGTGAGTGTCTTGGGTGGTGGCCTGTCAAGTATTGCCTGTATCTTCTCCTAATGAACCTGCACTCCGTTTGCGTTGATCACATGCCCCAAGTAGAGTCTCTCTCTAAGGCCGAATTCACATTTCGAGGCCTTAGCATATAATGACTGCTCTCCCATGATAGTCAAAATCTCATGCAACTGACTCAAATGATCCTCCCAAGTTTTATTGTAAATAAGCAAGTCATCAAAGAATACTAGGAGAAACTTATGCAACTGCTTATTGAAGATATGGTTCATACAAGACTGGAATGTGGCAGGTGCGTTAGTTAATCCAAACGGAATTACCAAAAACTCATAATGCCCATAGTGACATCTGAATGCGGTCGTATGAATATCCTGCTCTTGAACCCTAATCTGGTGGTACCCTGAACGAAGATTTATCTTGGAGAAATAGACTGCACCATGTAACTCATCCAAGAGCTCATCGATCTTGGGTATAGGGTATTTGTTTTTGATGGTTTTCTTATTGAGAGCTCTATAATCAATACACATCCGCATTGTCCCATCCTTTTTCTTCACCAACACCACTGAAGAAGCAAAGGGACTAGAACTTGGTCTAATATGTCCCATCTATAGCAATTCCTTGATTGCTTTTTCAATCTCATCCTTAAACTTCTTAGGATGACGATAGGGGTTAGTAATGACTGGCTTGGTCCCCTCCTCCAACTCAATAGTGTGCTCAAAACCTCTGTTTGGTGGCCTCCTTGGTGGTATCTCTCCAAAAAACTTATCATGCTTTCCCAACAATTCCTGAATATCAATGTGATATGGTTGTTCTGTATCTGAAGTCTCTTTGCTTGTAATCAAGCACTCAGCTGCCCACACTATCTCACCATGTTTGAAAATACACTCCATGCGTTTTTCTTACACCATCTTGGGTGCTCCACTCGTCATACCCCTGAGCACCACTCTCCTGCCATCTGCAGTTCGAAACTTAAGTTCCATGGTCTGGAAGTTCTGAGTGTATTTCCCAAGTGAGTGCAGCCATTGAATACCAAGGATAGCATTGGTGTCACCTAAGTCCACCACATAGAAATCATCAGTAACTATATAATTGCCCAATGTGATAGGCAATTGCGGGACTCTCCAAGTACAAGCCATATTATAACCATTTGCCACCATCACATTAAAACCCTCAAACTCCTCAGCTGGCAACTTTTGCTTTTCCACTAGAGTTGCATCAATGAAATTGTGGGTGGCTACACTGTCAATCAATACTGCAATGCGCTGTCCCTGAATGGATCCTCTAACTCTAAAAGAGTTAAATCTCGGTGTACCTGATATGATAGGAACAATGCTACTCTTTCCCCCATCCTCTTGAGGCTGCTCCTCATCTGAACTACTGCTGTCCACATCCTCATGTCCATGCTCCTCCTCACTCTCACTATTTGATACTACCTCAATGAGATGAGCCTTCCCTTTCCCCAAGCAACGATGTCCAACTTTCCATTTTTCTTTACAATGATAGCAAATGCCTTTCTCTCTACACTCCCTACGGAAATCCTCAAAAGATTTGTTCTTTCCCTGGCTGTCCTTAGAGAAAGACTTCTTTCCCTTATCCTTAGAAAATGAATTATGGGAAGGGTTTTTGTTCTTTTGATTGCTTGAGAACTAGTTTTCCTGATTGCTAGACTTTATATCTCTAGCCTTCTTGATTGCCTCTTGTAGTGAAGTAGGGTCGAGAGCCTTAACCTAACCTCTCAATGGATTCGTCAAACCATCCATGAATAGGACCAACAATCTCCTCTCTGAAATATCAGTCACTAGAACAACTAACCTCTGAAAATCAGCTATGTATGTGTCAAATGATCCCCACTGCTTAAGCTGTGCTAACTCCTTGAAATGGAGTTCTGGATCTTTCACATCAAACCTCTCAATCAAGCGCTTAGTGAATTTTGCATAAGAGGTAATTTGATCATGACCCATAGTGACCAATCCACGATACCACCATTCATGCACAATTCCATCTAAGTGTATGGTATCATATTTGATTGCTTCATCCTCAGGCATAGGATTAAGCTGAAAATAAGTGTCCGCTTTTTGCGCCCAAGCTCCTGTTGTTGTCTTCCCTGAACCATCAAAATAAGGCAAACTCAATTTTCCCACCTTCCTCCTGAGATCATTGTGCTGCTCCCTTTTACTTTTGCCTGGTCTATGTCTTATTCTTAAGTCTATGTAGTCTTTTAGAGACATATCTTGTTGAAAACCAGCCGCTACCCAATCTTGTTTGAGTTGATCTTGAAGTTCAAGTATTCTGAGTTCATTGTTTACTTCTAGTTGTTCTTCTCTAGCTGGGAAAACTGGCATCATAGGTCTCGTTCCACTTTGTGAAGTGCGATTATTAGGAATCCTGTTATTATTGGCTGAATTGTCTCCATGGCCATTGTTTGTATTGTTATTATTAGCGATTGAATTTTTTATCAACAT
This sequence comes from Sequoia sempervirens, assembly GCA_007258455.2. Classification (NCBI taxonomy): domain Eukaryota; kingdom Viridiplantae; phylum Streptophyta; class Pinopsida; order Cupressales; family Cupressaceae; genus Sequoia; species Sequoia sempervirens. The sequence goes on along the minus strand of VDFB02348294.1, from coordinate 211,778 downwards.
GTTCATCATTTGTTCTAAATGCTGATTTGTTCTTCTTTGCTCTGCTAGATGTTCCCTCAAGAGTGCGTCACTTGGATCATCTTTCTTAGGGCTGCCACTTCCTCCTTCACCCATTGTGCTAGCTGATTCTTTTTCACTTTCCCAATGCTTCCTTATAAAATCTGAAACTGTATCTCCTTCCGGAACTTGTGGTGGCTGCCAATGCTTTGAACCTTTCTTTTCTTCTCTTGTTGTGTATCTCTTTTCTCTGTCACTTACGAACCCTTCCAGGCTGGCAAGATTGAAGGCTCTGATACCACTGTAATGTCCTTGGCAAAATCTGACTTAATTTTCACCTTATGAAGCCTTGGACATGCCGTCAAACATTTGTCATGCAAAGTCTGTACCTGCTGTTTGGAGTTTCAGTTTGTTTTGGTTTTGTTTTGATTGATGCCAAGATGTGAGAATGCTTTGGAATTGATGCTAAAACAACTAACAACAAAGTAGAAATACTATGCAATGTATTTTGTGTTTTTGGATGCAATAGGATGACTTAACTTCAAGCAAATGATTAGCTACAGCCAAATGACATTTCGTCATATAATTTGTATGCAACCTCCAATATGCCTTTATTTGCAAACATGCCTTATAATTCTGATTACCATGATGCATACCAAAATACAAGCTGATTATAATTCACTAGGTAATGACTTAATTTGCAATATGATTGAGTTTTTACAATGGCCTTATAGGCTGCAACTGAACTTGTACTCAGACTAAAAAACATATACATCAGAAATAGCAAATGGAACCTGGTTTTGAAGGCTGGAATAGCATAGACGATGAGTGAAGATAACCTCAGAATTTTATCAGCATTTATTGTGCCTTCTAAACATGAAATCCTCCTCCTCAAGGATGGCTGCCCCTGTCCGTGGTATGCAGACTTTGGAATAAATAAATGCAGCAATTTAGGCCCACCAAATGATGCGTGGAATGTTTGTCAGGTTCTTAAGACTCCTTTGCTCAAATGCCCACAATGATATGATGCTTGTTTATTGAAATAACAATGAATAGTCCCTCCAAGGGTGCCACCCCTGCTGTGAATGATCAGACCTCAGAAATAAATAAATACAACTCCTTTCCAATGCCTAACCACTCCCAAAATGATGGTATAGTCTTCCCAAAGGAAAAGCTCACATGCCCACAAGGAATCGATGCACATAGAAGTCAATACAACCATAAATATGAGTACTCATGCCACCACCGACCTCCAAGAAAGTCTGTTATAAAATATGCTAATGATCCAAATTGTGCAAGCAACTAACTCCAAATGAAGTCACCTTATTTTTCCTTCCCAAATCTGCCAATGAAATCCAAGTAGGAAGTCTGAAGTAACTCCCTCAATTTCCAACTAGGGTTGATATTTCACAACCAAAATTGGCACCTTAGAGTCTTCAAACCCTCAGGCAAATTGTTAAGCATTCAAGCTCACCAATGTAGTAGAAAAGATGTCAACAACCAAGATGCCCAAATGCAAAGACAAAAGCTCCTTATAAAGAATTCTCACCAAGTCTCCAAGAAGTTTCTAGAATAAAATATTATTTTATTCACTCAAGTGACTTTATGATTTATTATTTTATTTAGTCACTTAATATTAAATTAATTAAATATAAAGTCACTTTATGATATTATAATTTTGAGATAACTTTATAAATAATTAATCTAATATTTTATTCCTTTATTTCTCCATTTTAGCCCCGGGAATAAATAAAGGCTAAAATAATCAATTTCCTAGTGGCGACTAGAAAGGGGACATTACAGTAGGTGCTTGGCTGTAAGGTCAGAATTTTAAATATATATTAATTTACAGCTAATGTAGTGTATGCTAAAAATTACATTTTGAGTTAAGAGTATTATAACTGCTGGAATGTTATATAAAAGATACTCTCAGATATTGTAAATCATTCAAATTGTATTTTGCTATGAATATGAAATTAAGAATAGAAGCAGTTTTGGTAATCTGAACACAAACTTTATATTCTTGGGAAAACTGTCAGTAACTCATTCAGAACAGCTTCACAAAAATGGCCTGACAAAATATTATAAGTCCTTTATATGTTATCAATTTGCAATATTTATATTCTGCAATTACCATGGGAAAGATTTGTTTTGAATCTATTGCACAAAACATTTATCATCTTCTTGGGACCAATTTGAAACCTAGTTGAATCTAATGTTTGGGCAAATTGTTTGACGAAATGTCCATTCCTGCGAAGGCTTGAAAACAAAAAAATTTACATACAAAATTAGCTCGGGATAATTCAGGATTAACTAGACCTATTGAGGTTGGTCTAAAAGTTTGGGGCATCCTACAAGACTTCATACAAGGGTGACTTTTCTCAGTTAATCATTCATGATTAAATCTCTCCCTCTCTCTCTCTCTCTGTGTGTGTGTGTGTGTGTGTTTGCAATCCCAATATATAAACAACATTGGATTAGTTTGTTCAAAAGTATGGGTGTATTTCGGCTTGTTAGTGTTAATTTTAGACCAGAAATGTAAATAAGCAGAAATACAACACACTGAACAAAGAACACAGCAAATTACCCTGGGAAAACCCTCCTTCTTGAGGGAGAAAAACCCAACCAAAATATCTCTCTTATCTATTTAATGAAAAGAGTAAAAATCTGCTTACAACTTGGGCCAAACACAAGTCGGATCTGATATAATGAAAGATAACACCTCTCCTAGATGAAAATATACAATTGAATATGATTTCTCCTTGATATCGATATGCTTGATGCAATATAATGATTTGCTGCAAATGTGCGAACTCCTTCTTGAAGTGCGAATTGATTTATCAAATGAATGATCATCGCCTTGTATATATACAAAGCAAGGCGACTGTTCATTTGGGTCGGCCGCATTTACAAAACAAGACTACTTTTCATTTGGGTTGGCCTCATAAAAAAATAAAATTATTATTTATAGCAAGTCCGACTTGCCTTGGTATTTATTTATCTATTATTTATTATTTTAAATTGGAGAGAAGGATATCTCCCACCACTATAACATCAACACTCCCTCTTAACTAGGGAGGTATTCTTTAAGATATCCATGTCATGGAGTCTCTCAACATGACATCCACAATGGCTACACCCATTTATGAAAAAGTTCATCACGGAGTCTCTCAACGTGATATCATCATGGAGTCACTCAACATGATGTCCACAATGGCTACTCCCATGTGTGGAAAGAAAGAAGTGCACAGGTGTCCATCACAGAGTCTCTCAATGTGACTTATTATTATTTATAGCAAGTCCGACTTGCCTTGGTATTTATTTATCTATTATTTATTATTTTAAATTAGAGAGAAGGATATCTCCCACCACTATAACATCAACATTCCCTCTTAACTAGGGAGGTATTCTTCAAGATATCCATGTCATGGAGTCTCTCAACATGACATCCACAATGGTTACACCCATTTATGAAAAATTTCATCATGGAGTCTCTCAACGTGATATCGTCATGGAGTCACTCAACATGATGTCCACCATGGCTACTCCCATGTGTGGAAAGAAAGAAGTGCACAGGTGCCCATCATGGAGTCTCTCAATGTGATGTCGTCATGGAGTCTCTCAACATAACATCCACCATGGCTACTCCCATGTGTGGAAAAACACAAGTACAAGGGGTTCATCATAGAGTCTCTCAATGTGATTTTGTCATGGAGTCTCTCAACATGACGTCCACCATGGCTACTCCCATGTGTGGAAAGAAACACATCTCCGTCTTAGAGATGGACGAGGACTTTCACCTCATATTTCTCTATCTCAGAGAAATATGCATTATAGCAAAGCTCACTGATGCTGAATCTCCCTCTTGGCAAGGGCGACATTCTCCACTACTCCAAGCTTGTCCCGAAAATGTGCAAACTTCACTTTGGAAAGAGGCTTGCTGAGAATATCAGCTGTTTGATCATTAGTGCAAATGTATTTGAGTTGAATTGCTTTCCTCAACACCATATCTCTGATGTAATGATACTTGATCTCCACATGCTTTGTCCTATCATGAAACATTGGATTTACTGAGAACTTCACACAACTTTGATTATCACAATGAATCACAGTTGGCTCCAATGATTGCCCAAACAATCCTGCAAGGAGCTTTTGAAGCCACACTGCTTCTTGAGCTGCCACACATGCTGCAATATATTCAGCCTTTGTAGTGCTTAGTGCCACAAAAGTCTTGCTTCCTGCTACACGAAGAAATCATGGCAGACCCCAAACTGAAGCAACATCCAGAGGTGCTCTTCCTATCAGTTACACTCCCAGCCCAATCAGAATCAATATAACCTTCAACTTCAGATCTTCACAAGAAGTATATCTCAAGCCATATGCCATAGTGCCACGCAAGTATCTTAGAATATACTTTTCCGCGACTAGATGTATTTGTCTTGGCTCACACATGAATTGGTTGAGAGCGCTCACCGCATAACAAATGTCTGGTCTAGTATTGACTAGATACATCAATGATCCAATCAACTGTCTGTACATGGTGGGATCTACCAAATCTGAACCAGCTGCAGAGTCACTCAACTTCTTCAAATTTGTCTCCATAGGTGTAGACATGGACTTGCATTCCATCATCCCAAATCTCTTCAAGATATCGATAGTGTATTTCCCTTGACTTAGAATAATCTCATTAGGTCTTTTCCACACTTCCAGTCCCAGGAAGTAATGCATAAGACCAAGATCCTTCATCTCAAACTCGGAGGCTAACTCTTTCTTGCATTTGACAATGAGATACTCTGCTCCAGTGAGAAATAAATCATCAACATAAAGAACCAATATCAAAGCCTCACCATCAACTACCTTGAAGGAAAGATTGGAATCTGCATCATTCTTGGAGAATCCCAAGCTCATCAAATATCTATCAATCCTTTCATACCATGCACGAGGTGCTTGCTTAAGGCCGTACAATGCCTTCTTCAATCTACATACATGAGACTCCTTCCCATGAATCACAAAACCATTTGGCTGCTCAATGTACACTTCTTCTTCAATCACACCATTAAGAAATGTAGTCTTTACGTCCATTTGATGTAACTTCCAGCCTTTAGCGGATGCAATAGCAATAATTGTCCTGATAGAAGTGTATCGAGCGACAGGAGCAAATGTCTCATCATAATCTATTCCCTCCTTCTGAGAGAATCCTCTTGCCACAAATCTTGCCTTTTGCTTCTCAATGCTACCATCAACTGCATGCTTGATTTTGTAGAGCCACTCGGAAGACACAACTGATTTCCCTTCAGGTCTCAAAACAACATCCCATACATCATTCTTGATGATAGACTGATATTCTTCTGTCATTGCATCTCTCCATACTTGCTGGTTGGATGCTTGCTCAAAACTGGTAGGCTCAAAATCAATGATGTGACTCATCAATGCCACATAGCCTGGAAACTTCTGCGGTCTCTTGTTTTCCCTAAAGGTGCCTCAAGGAGCTGCATACTTTTTTGCCTCTTGCATAGTTTGTCGAGCCCATAGAGGTCTCTTTCGACCTATAGCAATGTCTCTCGGCCCATCAATTGGTTCTATGGGATCAACTGGATCAATAGTCTCGGCGGGCTCATTAGACTCCCTCTAAATCTCAGGAGTATGATCAGGAGATATGTTCATATCTTGAGTAGTCTCTTGCTCTTAACTGTCTATCTCCATGTAAGACCCTTTAGATCTTTTGAAGGCTACTTCCTCTTTGAAAGAGACATCCCTGCTGATCTCAATCTATTTCTGCCCTGGAATGTAGATCTTGTAGGCCTTTGAAGACTCACTGTAACCGACAAATATACCCTTCTTGCCTTAAGGTTCTAGCTTTGATCTTTTATTCTTAGGCACATGAATATAAACAGGACAACCAAAAATTCTTAAATGACTAACCTTAGGTTTCACACCTGTGAAGGCCTCTTCAGGAGTCATGTTTCCAATATTCGATGAGGGCTTCGGTTCTGAACATACATAGCAGTTCTGAAAGTTTCTGCTCAAGGGAAAGTCTGTAAATCTTGATCATGAATCATAGCTTTGGCTGCCTCAAGTATGGATGTATTCTTTCTTTCGGCAACTCCATTTTGTTGAGGGTTCTACGAAACACAAAACTCCCTCTTGATCCCTGCCTTAATGCAAAAATTACGAAATCCTCCAGAAGTGTATTCTCCTGCATTGTCTGATCTTAGAGCTTTAATTCTTTTCTCAGATATGTTTTCAACTTGAGCCTTGAATTCTTTGAATCTATCAAGTGCTTCTTCAGACTCTGTAGATTTCAAGAATTAAATGCAAGTCTTCCGAGAGTAATCATCCATGAAAATTACATAATACCAAAATCCACTCAAAGATGCCACAAACATTGGTCCACATAAATCAGAATGAACAAGATCTAAAATTCCTTTTGATCTACTATTGCTACTATGGAAGGGACTCTTGATATTCTTACCAAGTGCACATCCTCTGCAAATGCCATCGTGCTCGAGACTAAGCTTTGGTAGATTAGTAACCATCTTCTCCATAGATGGAAGAGCTCTGAAGTGGAAGTGAGCAAGTCTCCTATGCCATAGCTCACTCGAATTGATAGAGTCGTGCAATAATGCTTGAATTGGACGAATAGAAAGTCTGTATAGGCTCTCTTGACGGACACCAATCGCACGAGCTGTTTTGATACTGGAGTTCTTAGGCCAAGCAAGAACTTTCCCTTCAGAAAAAGCAACTTGGTACCCTTTGTCCTCCAATGCTGAAATGGAGACAAGGTTTCTTTTGATTCCTGGTACAAACAGAACATCACTCAAATGAAGAGGGATGCCAGAATCTAGATGAAGAGAGGTGGTCCCAACTCCTTTTACGGAGTAACAAGCATCATCCCCAATTATCACTTGTAAGTTGGTTTCTCTTTCTACCAAGTCCGAAAGATGCTCTCGATATCCTATAATGTGACGTGAAGCACCACTATCAATCAACCAAGTGTCACTGTCGGTTGGAACATTGCTTGAAAGAGTGGAGATGAATAGAAATCCCCCTGAGTTGTCTCTAGATTCCTTTTGAGGTGACACATCATCAACATCTGCAGTAGAAGCATGTTGCTTTAGTTTTGATATGCAATCTCGAGCATAGTTACCATACTTGTCACACCTAAAACATTGAATGTGAGAGAGATCCTTCTTCTTCTTTGGTTCTGGAACAAAATCTGATTTTCTGTCGCTATTCCTCTTGAAATTGCTTTGTCTCCCTTCTCTTCCTTTCCTTTTGGAAGCTTGAGCAGCAAGGACATGATTTTCTTCATTATGAGAGCTTTGCCCATTTCCTCTTGCTGCCAATCTGGATTCCCCTTGAATGCAATCAGCTTGAAGACGATCAAACTTGGGAAACTTAGATCTCCCACTAATGCTTTGGATAAAGGGCTCCCAAGATTGAGGAAGACCATTCAGTGCCAACATAACCAGGTCTCTATCTTCAACTATATCTCCAACGGCGCATAGCTAATCTCTCAACTCAACAATCTTCATGAAGAAGGAGATGACTGAATCTCCTTTAGACATTTTTATATGATGGAGCTGTTGTCTCAAGGCAAGGGCTTTGCTGGTATTGTTGATCTCATACAATCCTTGTAGAGCCTCGAACATATCTTTGGCTGTCTTCATCTTGGAGATAATCGGCACTAGATGATCCTTCATGGAGTCTATCAAGATCTTCCTAGCCTTCGTGCCATTCTTCTTCCATTGAATTTTCTCAGCATCATCAGATGGCTCGGGCACATCATTTTCCACGAAATCTAGAAGATCATTTTCTTCTAAGGCAATAAGAACTCTGAATTTCGAAGAGGTGAAATTTGATGCACCATCAAGCCTATCTTCGACCTTGACTCCGTTCACCATCTTCGATACTTAGATAGACTGCCCTAGATAAGGAGATGACTTGGCTGCTTAAACAAATCTGATCCGATCTTGCTTAAACCCGCTCTGATACCATGTTAATTTTAGACCAGAAATGTAAATAAGCAGAAATACAACACACTGAACAAAGAACACAGCCAATTACCCTGGGAAAACCCTCCTTCTTGAGGGAGAAAAACCCAGCCAAAATATATCTCTTATCTATTTAATGAAAAGAGCAGAAATCTGCTTAGAACTTGGGCCAAACACAAGGCTGATCTGATATAATGAAAGATAGCACCTCTCCTAGATGCAAATATACAATCGAATATGATTTCTCCTTGATATCGATCTGCTTGATGCAATATAATGATTTGCTGCAAATGTGCGAACTCCTTCTTGAAGGGCAAATTGATTTCTGAATGAATTGATTTATCAAATGAATGATCATCGCCTTGTATATATACAAAGCAAGGCGACTTTTCATTTGTGTCAGCCTCATTTACAAAACAAGACGACTTTTCATTTGGGTCGGCCTCATAAAAAAATAAATTATTATTTATAGCAAGTCCGACTTGCCTTGGTATTTATTTATCTATTATTTATTATTTTAAATTTGAGAGAAGGATATCTCCCACCGCTATAACATCAACAGTCAGGGGTAATTTTTGACATTTTATCAGCTCACAGTTTATTGGTCTTATGGTTAGAAAACAATTTGGCATTATCAATAAAGATTTCAAGAAAAGGATTTCACAAGAACAGCTATGTTTTTTTTAATAGTCGTTAGGACCATAGTTTGAAAACATGGACTTGGTAGCCCAAAATTTTAACTAAGATTTAGGACTTGGTTAAAAAAATGTGTCAAAAGAAAAACAAGATTATACAAAACAAAAATAGATTTTAATGCAGTTAGAGAACACAAAAGTTAATTCTAATCATGAATTTCTCATAATCCAAAGATTACATTTCACACCACTGTCAAATGCTCAAAATTTGAAATTCCAAAGTTACATGCCAAACAATACATTGTATTACAACAAAATTATAAATAGTAATTGTATAACAGCACCATAACTTTTTACATATAACAGCACTATAACTTTTTACATATGTCAAAAAAAGCCAAATACAATATACATCCTCTTCTCCCCCTCCCTAGTGTAACTTAAATTTTTGGCCTTGAACTAGAAGGAAAGTTGACATCAACATGAGGAATGATTGTTTTCTCAAAATTGCTTTTGTTTTTCTTCAATTTATCCACCTTTGTTGCTGCTCTCTCCAACTCAGCAATAACTTCATTGGTAAACATTATATCATTATGTTCTTTGACAGTCCAATCAACAAATGAATCAATGTCATGCAAGTCAATGACATAATGAGGACACTCCACCTTTTTGGTTTGAAGGCAAAGGTTATATTGGATGAAGACAAGGTCATTAGGGTGTTCTTAGGTCAATTTGTTTCTCTTCTTTGTGTGAATGCTCTCAAGTAGGCTCCAATTGCATTCACACCTAGAAGCACTATAGGGTTGAGACAAAACATGAATAGTTTACTTCTCAAGATATGGTATGGTAGGAATGTAATTCTCCCACCACAAGTTACAAATAAAACATTTAAAACAATTGAAGAATTATGTAAAAAAAATAGAATTTGTTCAAACTTTCAAGTTTCTACTTTCTAGTATCAAGCTAAAAGCCAAAAATGATTATTTCTTACTTGGCATCACTTGTTGAATGTGAAGAGCCTAAGATGGAAGAAGATGCACCAATTTATGAACTACCCATCAATCTTCCAAAAGGTGAGTCCTTGGCATATATAATTGGCTTTCATTATAGCCATGTTGATGAGCATGCAATTGAGGAAAATGTTTTGGTTGATTCTAATGTGTAAATCTTGAGACACAAGGATGGTTGTGTTGAGGCCATTGATCTTTCAATTTGCATTCAAGGACAAAAACCCTTGATTGGCAATTTTCAAAGGACAAAACCCCTCTTGGAATCTCTTTGGATTTGGGATGAAAACCCTCATGTTCAATTGGGCAATTCTACACAAGGATCATGATTGTACTTCAGCTGGAGAATGATTTAGATTCGCAAGCAAATTCCATATCAGCAACATTATTGAGAGTTTGAATTCATACTTGGCAAATTATTTTTATATATTGCGAATTTCAATTAATGTCTGCTGTGAAGAGTTTTTGTCATGAAATTTTGTTGTATTATCATTTTTTTTTTTATTGAAAGGGCTTTTTGTAATGTCTTATGAATAATTCTTTTCGTTATTCATATGCTGTGATAACAACAAATATTATTAATGTCATATTCCATACATTATGCTATTTAAGTGCAGCCTTTGAAAGAGGTTTTCTGCACACTCTAAGTACAGAATATTTATCATACCAAGATTGCCGCATATATTAAAGTTCAAATTTAGACTGCTCTGTTTCTATTACAAAGAGATCACGACAATTCATATTCATTGGATGCTGCCATACTAACTTTGAAAGGATCTGTAATGTCCCCTTCGCAACAACCTCGTAGAATGCTATTCCCGTGAGCTAAAGGCGCAACAAGGGAGTTCGTTTACTTAATTATTTATTATTGCCTAAGTATCAAGTTAATTTAAAAGGTGATATTAAATAATTAATAAAACATGATGATAAAGTGACTTAGATGAGATATTTAAAATATGACTTTATAAAGTCACTTTATAATTTGGAGGGGAAAATTAAGTGAGAGATTTATAAAGAGAAAAGAAGCTCATTTTCGAATTACTTTTTGGATGAACATTTTCACGGCAACACTAGTCGGGTTTCTCTGGTTTGGGTTTTGGAAAACTCTATATCTCCCATTTCGGCTGTGGAACCATCAACCCTAGTTGGGAAAGGCAGTGAAAGATGCACAGGCGTTCTACTAAAGCTCCATCAAAGTCACCAATCTCTTTCAGCAAAAAAAATTGTGGCTCAAGACGGCTTGCATTCTCAAGACGAGTTGATTTCAGGTTTACATATGGTGAAGTTGTGCATCTCAAATCTTGAAGTTGATTATTGTTCCATTGATAGAAGCATGGGCGTTTAGAGTTAGTGGTCAGGTCTTCTTACTGGGGCGACATATATTATCTAAGTTACTCACCTTTGCTAAGCAGATTAATCGCATACCTGGTCGAGGCTTCCTGGTGGGATTGTGTTCAGCTTGTTACAAATTGCTATTTGAAGAAGACGTGTCAATATTTGCTAGGTTGCAGTGAGTTATCCACTCAGCAAACTCGAAGCTCATCCTGTGAAGACCTGGGCACTGCCAAGAGCTTACAAAGTGGGTCGTTTCAATCCACCAAGGCAGGGCGAGTTGACCTGGAGGTATTTCGACTCATTCTGGTGAATTTTGGAAGCTCTTTATGCTGGGCGTATTTGCATTTCGTGGCTCCTGACATCCTCCAGTTGGCTGAAGATTGCATTCAGATTTGCGTGTATTCCAGGTTGGATATACATTACGTTCCTTACTGCTGCATTTTAATACTAAGGTCTGGTTATTTCCTAGGGGCCTGTAGTGTGCATACATGAATCTTTCTTCTGTTGTTAGTCCTCCCTTGTGAGCCCTGGAAACTTATTGCTTCCGCACACATCTGAGAATACTTATTTTGCTACTCCTATCATTGTATCTCGGTCATTGATTCGTAAGGGACTGATCTAAGGGACTGATCTAAGCCTTGCTGTTAGTTGAATTGTATTTGGGAGGCATTGGTGTTTGAAATCTTGTAACAGCTGTGTGGCACTGACTGAGAATGTATGTTAACTTCTAGGTATTGTAATTAGCTGGGTAGTGGCCAATACAATGCGAGTTTCCTCTTAAATCTGCTGTGAACATACCTATCAAATTGTACTTTGCTCTGAGCCTCCATACTGTTCATTGTAGCACTGAGTTTGCACAAAAATATTTTAATATTGTTGGATGTAATGACTGCTTCAAATACCTGAGTTGTTGTTCTTGCATTCAGCCCTTATTGCACTCAGAAATTACCTTTCAGTTTGCTGCTATAGCCTCCCAGAAATAGCTGTGTGATAGCTTTGGTTTTTAGGGAAGTTCTTAATGATAGAATGTCATTATAATGATTTTTCAATCAATGGAAAGGGGTCATTAATTCACATGTATTGCTGTTACTGAAATATATATGAGAAAGAAAGTAGTGACCAGTCATGGTTCAGGATTATAAATCCTTTTTAGCGAATGTCAATACTTCATGCATTATAACCACATTATTCTATAAACAAAGAATATCAAACTGAAAAACCACAGAAAAATTGTACCCCTCCTAGAAAGGCTCTTTACAGGATCATCACATCTTCTTAATCAACTTTTTGATATCATAAGTTTTTGAAATGATTGTTGCTGTTCTGTACAACAATACAACATCCTTTTTATTTATGATTCTTAGAACTGTTATATATGTAGGGTTTGGCTAATATTGTTGTCACAGTGATTTGCTGTTAATTAAAAATTAAAATTAATTAAGTGTTATTAGCTTAGGGTTTTTTAATTAATAGTTTTTGAAATAAAAATCTAGGTTAGGGTTTAGTTATAATTTACTCATTTCATTTTTAGTTTAGATAATCGAAAAATACAAATTGCATGTTTACAGTCTTTCATTTGAATTTAGAAAAATTACATATTGCTGATCATTATAAGTGTAGGGTTTAATTTCATAGTTTAGCATTTATAGTCATAAAATACAAAAAAATAGCATATTCCTAAAAATCTTAAAAGGGACATTATATTCATTAACTAAAAAGATTGCATTATGTTTAATTACTAGTCTCTTATAGATATAAAATACAAAAAAATAGCATATTCCTAAATATCTTAAAAGGGACATTATATTCATTAACTAAAAAGATTGTATTATGTTTAACTAGCAAAGGCCATGGTTTATTTTTGGTAATGTTTTGGCAAATTGAGCCCAAAAATTGCATGAAAAATCTCCTTGTAAGCTTGTGAACATTGGACTACATTGTAGTGGCAAGCTAAGTGAATTTAGCCTCGTCTAAGTTGAATCAAATTTCCCTTGACTTGTTTAATTTGTTGGGCTAAATTTGTACTATGGTTTGTCAAGGTGCATTTGGCCTATTGATTTCTTAGGTAAATTCTTGTGTCCTTTCATTCCATTAGCTATGAAAATTTAAGATTTTTTTGGAAGCTTATGAATCCAATTCTAGAATTGAGGATGAATGTAAACCATTTTTATTGTGCATTTGTGTTCATAGTTGAGTTAGGAATGCAATGTCAATCTGGGACCAAGTTTCCCATTTAGTCAGCTTAATGGAAATGTTGAAGTTTGATAGGTGGGCCATGTTAAATGCCTTGTGACCTAAATCTTTGATCAGATGTGTTTGGAAGATTAAATAGTTTACACAATGGAGCTCAATGCTTGCTTAGTGAAGTTTGATGTTTCATGATAGAGCTCATTGTTTATATGTCACAATGTCCTTATGTATTGTAAAGAGGTTTTAGAGCTATTGATGGAATCTTAATCAAATGGCCCTTGCAATCTTCAAAGGCTGTCAAGGCTACTAGGTTCTTGGTGTTGTGCCATTGGTTGGTTCACAACGATATCATTTTGCAGTGGGACCTCTTCATTATATGCTCACGGGTGCATAGAAATGTTAAGTAGATGTTCTCATTGGTGTGGAGCAACTTGGTGATCCTAGGAGCCCAATACATGAGGTTGAAATTAGTAGATGGCAGAACCATTTGATCTATGGTTGAGATGGAAGATTGTGTGGCCTATGCAAGTTTCTAATGTGCCAGAGATCTTGGTTGTTTTGTAATTGTGTTGACCATATGATCAAAAGATATGTTGGAGCATCCTACAGTCTATGCACTCTCATGAAATCAATTGTAATATTGTTAGTTTGTTGTGTGATTGGTTAGTTGTTGTTGAGTTAGCATAGTGGTGGGTCCTATCATTTGCTCTCATTTGGTCTATGTCACTATGTTCTCATTAGTTAAAATCCTTCAGTGATGAGAATCATTAGCTTTGTCGTATGAAGCAAATGTGACTGTGTTAAAACTATGGCTGTCATAAAGATCACATTGTTTTACTATAGATAATAAAAAAATAGCTTAATATTAGTTAAAAATAATGATTTGGTTTTTGATAGCTTGTAATGGGGTGGTAAATTTTGGTATCAAAGCATGGCTCAAGAGTTGAGGGCCTTGGTCATCTGAATGAATTTTGAGTTCTTTTCTCTTGCTACTAGGTTGAATATAAAGCGTAATCACATGATTGTTCCTTGAATGCAGTTAACAAGATTGCCAAGCAAAGGCTGGTTGAGTAGGAGTAATTGCAAAAGAAATACCAAGGTGGATAATGCTTGACTTTTTGAGCCTCAAAATTGATGATGATTTTCCTTTTGCATTTGGAGGAAGGTGAATGAGAACTAGAAGAGAAATCATAGAGAACCATAATCGAAGGAACACTTTACAACCTGCAAGAATAGAGAGACTAAATGCCACCCAAACATGAACAAGGAAGAATGGGGGTAGATAGAAGGGGCGACCAAGAGTGCACTTGCGGCCCACAACCCAAAATTAAGGTAGCGCTAGAAGGGTTTGAGCAATTTGCACATGAGCTTAAGGAAATTACACCACCAAAGTTTAATGTCCAAAATTTTGGAATTGAAGGAAAAACCTAGTTGATAGGCATGAGGTGTCTTAATCTCAAAGAAAAGGTCAAGCAATGAAAGGGATCAACTTGTCATTTAATACCGCCATAGATGAAGTTGCCTTGTGGTGAGGCCATTAGGAAAGGATGTTGGGTATTGACAACAAAACCATGAACTAGGAATTTTTTGAGTAGTAATTCTCAAAGTATTACTTGGTTGATGCTTACTATACAACTTTGACGAATGAGTTCCACTTGAAGTAGGAAGGCATGATTGTGATGGAATGTAACTCCAAGTTTTTGAGCTTGTTGAAATAAGTGGGGTACATTCAAAATAAGTAGACCAAGGTGAAGTAATATATTAGTAGATTGTCCCAAGAAATAAGACGGAAAGTGTGGACCATGGAGCTAACAACCTTGTCTAATGCCACTTGTAAGGCACAATTAATTGAGGAAGAAGTAACAAGGAGCTCCTACTTTAAAAGAAGACAAAAAAATATAGACAAATTCCTTGTATGAAGCCCAAGGAGAATGGGCAACATTAGGGAAGCCCCCAAATTCAAATTTTTAGTCACATTTGTATGGGTGAATGAGAAATTGGGAGTTTGAATGCAAGTTTTGACAAATTTCAAAGAAGACATTGCTAAGAATCAAGAAAAGAATCATCTGAAATGTATCAGATTTCCAAGTATCCAAGAAATTAGGCTCAAATAGATAATGTAGTTGGACCAAGTGGTTGAAAAAACTTCACCCTCATTGCTTGTTTTAGATGCAGAGCCTCCTACTTAACGAGACCGTGAGGTCGGAGCCTCTTGTTGAAGAGATTGGAGTCTCTTGTTGAGTTGGTGCTTAGTGGTGGGGATTGGAGTCTCTAGTGGGTTGGTGCTTGCGAATTTTGTAAGAAGATTAATACAAGCAAGATTTTGCCATGGTTTTCTCCCTTAAGGGCTTCCATGTAAAATTGTCTCTTGTGCACGTTTTCAAATTGCTACATCTTGCATGAATGATACTGCTATGGATAATTAGGGCTTGAAGTAATATTGCTATGCTTGATTAAGTTAAGGAGTAAAGTTTTAATCTATACTGATTCACCCCCCCTCTCAATATAAGTGTGTGTATTCATCCTAATTGGTATTAGAAGTCGGTTCCTTCGGAGTTAGCCTAACCACTTAAAGGTAGATCTTGGAAACACACATGGTGGAAGGATTTGGATTTTCCTCAAATAGGAAACCACTATTTGATGGATCGAATTATGCTTTTTGGAGCATAAGGATGGAGACTTACTTGAATGCCCTAGGATATGATATTTGGTGATTTGTCGAAGTTGGCTATACTCCCCCTACAACCCCATTAACGGATCAAGATGAAAAGAAAGCAAGCGAGAACAATGCCAAAGCCATAAATGCAATTTTGTGTGGATTAGTTGAATTGGAGTTTGTGAAGGTCATGCATTGCAAATTGGCTAAAGATATGTGGGATAAGTTGAAACACATATATGAAGGAGATGGCAAGGTGAAGAAGTCCAAGCTTCAAACCCACAAGAGACAATTTGAGAGTTTGAAGATGAAGGATGAAGAGGATATGGCCGCCTACCTGCTTCGTGTGGATGAAGTTGTCAACACTATCCATGGGCTTGGATAAAAGGCAGAGGAGGTAACAATTGTGGAAAAGGTTTTAAGATATTTTCTAATGAGATTTAATGCGAAAGTTTAAGCCATTGAGGAAATGAAGGATCTAGATACTTTGAAGATGGACGAGTTGCATGGGATCCTTAAGGCATATGAAATGAGGACGAAGAAAGAGAAGCCATTGAAATGAGAAGCCGCTTTAAAAGGATCCAAGAAGATGAAGAACAAAGGATATACATCAAGTGAAAGCTCAAGTGATGAAGAAGCACAATTTGTAAGGAAGAACAAGAAAGGATCCGACAAACATCAAGGTAAGTCTACTCTTAAATATTTTAATTTTGGTAGAATAGGTCATTTTGCTTCCAAATGTTCACAGGCCGAGCGTCAGTAGTGAAGAAGAAGAAGAAGGATACTACAAAAAGAAAGGAAAGAAACATCATTACAACAAGAAAAAGAGTGCACGAGGGAAGCAAGGAAAAAAGAACTTCTAAAGACATAAAAAGAGTCTATATTCAAGAAACAAGTTGCTCATTTGAAGAAAGTAGTGAAAACTACTTCGACAACGATCTAGAGGAGATCCTCTTGATAGCAATAGAGGAAAAGGGGGAAGAAGACAAAAGAGAAGAAGATTCAAAAGAACACATTGAAGATGATGAAGAAGAGGATTTTGAGAAGGAACTACAATTTGCCTACAATAAGATTGAGAAGCTCAAGAGAAGGAATTTGAGACTAAAATCACGACTTCAAGAAGGTAGTGGAACTAAAGAAAAAACATCTCAAAGTCTTGAAGAATCGGAAAGAATGATCATGAATCTGAAGGTTCAAAACTTCAAATTGAGGAAGCTAAGCGAATTGAAGTTGTAAGAGATCAGTTGAAGGTGAAGGAATTGGAGTGTAAGAAGTTGGAGCTTGAAGTTGTTTCCTTAAGGAAGAAATAGGAAAAACCAAATCAAAGCATGAAGTACGAAAAGAGTGCTGAAATCCGGGAGGATATTATAAACTCCCAAAGATCACATTTTATGAAAACGAGTCATGGTTTTGAGGAAAAACCAAAGACAATCAAAGAAGGTTCATGCTCCAAGGCCACAAAATTACCGAAGAAGACAAATGAGACAAGTCCAAAAGTTATGCAAATATGCTCAAAGGCTCTATCAATGATGATAGTTCAAAGGAGAGAGTAAATGTAATGTCCCCAATTTAGCCCTACGCTCTTTAGTTGGTTTTAGCCTATTTTCGGAAACTTGTAGGCTAAGCAGAAATAGAAATTAGGATTTCCTATTTTATAGGAGGTTTTAGATGCATTTTTGGAGGCTTGCATGGAGGAGTTTGGAAATGAGTTTTGGTGGAGCTTTCTGGGTTTTTGGAGAGCTTTAGGATGAGGTAACATGCATGATAAGACGATGACATGCATTTCTGGTGGATACTTTGCATGCGAGAAAGGTTTCTGGGTTTTTTTGGGTTTCCAATGAGCTTCAGAATGGTGTAACATGCATCTCCATTTGACAACCTTTCCAGACATTTACTATTCATAGTAAGTCATGACGACTACTCGGTTTGTGCTCAGAAAGCGTTTGGGAACACTTACTATTTTTAGCAGTTTGCTATTTTTAGTAAGTTCTATTTATGGCAGTGTCATCTTAGCAGCAACTCAATCATCTCCAGTTCATCTTTCCATTTTTGGCAGTAAGGCAGTTTAGTTTGGGCGTTGGCTTCTTCATGCGTCTTGGAGCTAAGTTTCAATAACTTAGTCTTTTTTAGTATTGCTTTTCGGACCTTGTGCCTAGGCGATGAACTTGAAGTTGTTTTTAAAAAAGGGGGCCTTTTATGTGGTCGTCCAAGATGAAATATTATTATCTTTAATAATGTTTTATTATTTCCTCCAAAGTGGGACGACTTGGGAAAAGAGTATAAAGAATTTTAAATATTTTAAAAATGCATTTGAGGAAGGCGTCCTTTGGAGAAGTTGAAAAGTTTTCTTGGCTGGAGTTACAGGTTGCTTCAATCGCCCAATTGTGCTTATATATTGATGCCTTGCTCATTCATTCATATCTTTTGGAAAATTCATAATGTTATGCTGCTGAACTAAGTTTATACTTTGTTAAGAGGATTGCGTATTCTCTAGCTTTATACCATTCTTCGGGCTCGAAACTATGGCTTCCTAGATGGTGACTGAAGACCATGCTTTATTCAGGAGTGTGGATAGAGCTCAATTTTTTGAATTATTACAAGCAGGTTGTTGATGTATAATCTGTTTGTACTGCTGAAGATGTTTATGGCTGAAGTGAACTTCTGCTGATAGCTTTGCCACTGATTTTTATCTAGTTCTGGGTACTGGCTCATGCTGTTCCACTGTGTAGGGCGCACAGATTTGAGAAGTTTCAGATTTTTATATTGATTATTGAAATTTCTAGAAGAGGTCGACCTCTCCTAGGGCTGTACCTTCTTGCTAGCAATCGCATTGGGATTTGTGCCGACTATTTCAGCTGTGATTGACACTACTTCTCAGTTGGAGATTGGACGCCATGACTAGAGGCTTCTATTGACTGCTGAACGAAGTCTTTCCAGGCTGTATGTGAAGAGCTACGTCCATTTTGGTGAAATTCTTACTTGCTGGTCCGATTTATGTGTTTTACTATTTCTAATCAGACTTGAATTAATTCTGGTTTTCTGATTATATGAGGCTAAAATCTGATTGTATATATTGTATAAAGTTAAGGATACTATCTTTAATTCATTGGTTATCATTGGTTATGTTTGGCCTTCATTGTAATATGTTTTGCAACTGAAATTCATTCATTGTAAGGCTGGTTGGTAGTACTAACAGTCATTTATTTATTTACTACAATTTATTTATGTTTTTAGCTCCCATTGGATAAGTGGTTGAAGCATTTTATTTCCAGCACATTAAGCTAATAAATTCCCCCCAGTGAACAAGTGGTAGTGAGGATTAAATGGCTGGCTTGCCGCCTTATAATTTGTAATAATCGCTCCTGCTGAATAAGTGGTTGAGCTCATGGTCAGTTGTCTGGCTACTTTGTATTTCTAGCTTTTACTTTTCATTTCATGGTTGGCTAGCTGCCTAGCAAGCTTTGTAATTGCAATTTCCAGTTGCTAACGATCCCCGACACCGTATGCTCTCACCTCGCCCACATTGGGATCTTGGTGATCAAAAGGTGGAGGGTTACTTTACAAGCTAGTTTACATTTGGAGCTAACGCTAATAGTGGTGTTTGTGTTGGTCAAAAATAAAAAATAAAATTAAGGGGGAATATTACAGTGGTATCAATTGTTGTTTTCCTACCATCCTATGTGTTGGCGTTACAATTTGCACCTGTGGAGTGCGTATTGGCAACGGATAGCTATGCATAGTTGAACTGCTCTTCAAATTGGGAGGGGAAGCTCCCTCTTTTGTTGATATGTGTGAAAAAGTAAATTATTTTAAATCCTATCTTTTTGACTCAGCTGGAAGAGGCACAAGGTTAAGAAAACCAATACATTGCAGCTAAGGTTTTTGTTTGGTTTTGTAGATTCTTAACTACAACTAAGCTAATGCTAAAACTATCCTATTTCCTCAAGAAAAACTGAGCACGAGGACTTAGGAGCAGGGAATATATTAGACGATAAACTTTATACCAGGATTTCCAAGAAGGTTATTGGTAACAACATCAAAGGACAAAATTTATTCCTAAATTCCCAAGGAGGAACCCCTATCCGAGGTGTAGATATGAAACAAGCTTATTGGACACAACACTTAAACAACAATCTTTCTTTCTAAATTCTCAAGGAGGAGGAACCCCTATCCGAGATGTAGATATGAAAGAAAAACTATTAATCACAACATCAAACGATAAACTCTATTTCTGAATTCCCAAGGAGAAACCCCTATCCGAGGTGTAGATATGAAACAAAGCTTATTAATCACAATAAGAATAAAACTGGGACAGCAAATTGCATAACGCGACGCGCTCACAATGAACGATCAAACTAGCATTATATTTAACTAAGTGAACAGATACAAAATATCAATATTGCACGGCAAGGTGGGCACAACAATTTGTTATTACAAAAAGAGTTCAAAAATACAATGAGAAAAGGTGCTCTTATTTATTGACCTCAAAGGAGTAGTGAATCCTAAAATCTCCTTGAGTTAACATGAGTCTTGAAATCAATGCAATATTTATTGCTAAACCTAAATGTATGCAACTATACAGTTAACTAGAAAAACTACATCAATTAACTGAACTAAAACTAAACTAAATGGACGCTTGCAACATGCAAGTCCTTATTGAAATGAAAGTCAATTGATAACTAACATCAGTTAACTGAAACTGAAAACTATATGAGAACTCCATATGTACATAGGTATCTCCAAAATAGACATGCAATGAGATGTGGATCAATGAGTTAACTCGGAAAGAGGCATCGAGTTAACTGCTGTGTTTAACGTCTATCTTGAAAAGGTGGGACACCCTGATCTATAGTTCACTGGTTGCTATCTCGGGCAATTAACCCCACCACGAGTTTGTTGACTGCATCACCATCTGGGGCACTGATAATCCTCTAAAGTACTTGGTGTCTCCTCAACATCTCTTCACTACTCGTGATCTGACTCTGCAGTTCTCCTCCATTCTTTGCCGCCTCATTAAACAATGCTAACATGACTGTAAGTTGATCCAACTTATAGCCAAAAGAATCACCACTGAAAATACCGTGAATGAGCACTTGCAACTTTGACTGCACGTTGGCGAGCTCGATGTACTCACCACTCTCACGCTGATACTAGCAAGGGACTCATGACATGAAAGTTCTCACGAACTTGATAGCACTTGCCACCTTTTCTCTACTCTCGGCCAACTCTGCAAAAATCGTTTCATGTATTTTTACCTTGACGATTAATTGTTCTCTCCAAGCAAAAATAGCTTCCTTATCCTCTTCTATAGTGACTGAATCGTATGCTGTCTTCAGGTGAGAGATCATGATCTCATTTTGTGGTTGGTCAACCACTAAGTCTCGCTCTGAGTCTTAAATCTGGGTGTGAAGTTCGTGGGCATTGTATCTCACCTGGTACAACTCTGAAAGTATGAAGTGGCCCCTTGTGACGAACTCCTCCCAATCTTTCAAGCGCTTTTCATATACAACCAACTGACCTAGCTGATTTTGCTCTGCTGGTAACTCTAACATCTGCGGGAGCAAGGCGGTGACATTCTCAGTGCTGTGCATAAGGTCGGAGATATACTGGCGAAGCTGCTGGATCTCTGCCTTGAGGGTTGCTTTGCCTTCTCCATCCTTTATTACTCTCTCCTTTATGTTTTCCGTTGCAACTTCGAGGAAATCAATGTCTGCTTGGCGTGTGCTTCTACCAAGGTTGACCTTTATCAAGGCGAAATGATCAACCTGTACCTCGTCCAACTTTTTATCCTCTGGAGGTGCAACAGTCTCAATTATGATCTCCTTGTCAGCGCTCTTTTCCACATGGACTTGCTTCTTTATCTTTTTATCTGGAGTGTCTTGGTAGACATGATCAAAATATGAGAAGTCTAGTTTGTAGGATGGTTGCCTCCTCTTCCTACTCAGCTGATTCTCAAGCCAAGACGAGTCTCGACTAATCTTAGTGGAAGGATCGATGCTCGACCTAGGAACTCCTGATGAGTGGGAATGTGTGGAAGCATTGCTCCTTGGTGGTGAGTCTAGTTCCAAATTGATGTGAACTGAAATTGGAGACTGCTGTGGTGTTGGTGATGGCATGGGAGGCTGTACCTCTGTTTCTGGCATGCTTTGAACTGAATTTGTGGCAAACTTCATATGTTGTTCTTGCTGGTCCAAATCAGCAACTAGTGCTTTTCCCTTTGAATTCCCAAACATTTTGCTTCCTTTAGGAGGATTACTCCTATTCTTTTGTCTGGGTTTTTTCTTTGCCGTGGAAGGTAGTGAAGTAACCATCGGTGGCGGCTCTGTGTTTGGCATGGATGCCCTCCTCATCTTCTTGCTATCCAAGTAGAGTATACTGTTTCTGATAACCTTGCTTGACCTTTCTTGAACAGATGAGCATTCCTTGGCGAACCAATCGACGGTTGGAAGCGGCTGCTTCTTTGAAGAATTGAGGAAGTGTATCCCCATCATCATTTGACAACCCTCCCACATCCTCTGACATGAAAACAAAAATCTGGGAAAGGGTGAACTTGCTGTAACTGCACCAGCACACCTCAAACTCGTCCTCACAGTTGAACCAATAGTCTTCCATAGAAGGCTTGTGATAAGAACGATCGCCAAGGTGTGCTGAGAAGTGACCCCAAGGGTCATATGAGTGTCTCTCAACGAGACACTTAAGATTAAGTCTTGCTAACTCATTGCCCATAGCCTTGGTGTCAACTGCTGTCTTGCAATTGTAAATCCCCATCTGTAATGGAAAAGTGGCAGCTGGCTTGCGTTTGTTGCACAGATAAGAGTGAACATCGTACAACTGCCGTAAAATCTCCATGAACACCACCTTATCCAAAGGATAACGGGGTAGCATGGCTGGATGACCTGCATATCCGTAGATGCGGATGTAGGTATAGGTAGGGAATTGAATGAACCAATCCGCCCATTCTACCATTGCTACTTCGGCTTCCGCTGAGATACGTACATGTATCTTGATCCAGGTTCCTCACTATGTACATAAAAAATGCTTCCTGCACCTGCTTGAAGTGTTGCTCGGACTGTGTGAACTCAAGCTGTGCGTAATATTGATGAACTTTTTGTACACTTAGAATCACAATGTTCAACCCTCTAGGATTGAAAGTATGTGAAGAAGACAAGGTCATAAACAAACTATCATTGATGTCAAATGAAGTTTTATGAGCAAATTGCTGCAGTCAATTGTAAAAGGAGAAAAGTGCAACAACAAAGGGAAGAGAAGAATGTGATAATATACAGATCACAAATCGCAGATCAGTTTGTTAATAATAACACCCAAACTCCATTAGCATTTGCAATGATGAAGCTTAGTTTGGATTACATCTAACAATGCTGGTTAGAAGCTACAGATGCAACATTTATACAGGCTATTGGACCCAGATGCAAGCTACAGATGCAGTTAGCTAATAAGTTCACTATTCGAATAGGAACCGCCAATACAAATTGATGGCTAATATGATAGCGGCTGTTTCAATATGAGACCTGCATATCCTGTAGATTGCGGATGTAGACTTCAAGAGAGGTACGATTTAATGAAGTGGTGCCATTTTCAAGAGATACATCTGAAGGAAATGGCGTCTTTTAATCATGAGATTAATTTGTTTTCTAAAACAGTTCGATTTGCTTATGAAAGGAAATTCGAATTAAAAAAGGTGTGATGCTTCTTATAAAGATACACTCATTCGATTGAAAGGATATCATCATCCATTGCAATGTTTGAAGGATTCGATCTGCTTGTTAAAATGGCAAAAATTAAAGGTGTTAAGATAGAAATAAATCTAATGAAGAGGTGTGAGTAAATTATTGTGCTCCCTCATCAAGTGTTGCAACCTTTGAAAAAATTATATATTGGACATTCTTTTTAATCTTGAATTTGTGGTTGTTAAGATCAAGAAGTCCAAGTTCAGAAGCTATCTTCTTGTGTGGGCTGAGTGAGAGTTTACATCACAAAGGCAGATTAGAGGATTGGCTGAGTGCAGGTCTGATTGGCTTCATTTGATTCATCCATCAAGTCAAGGTGTGGTGCCTTGCATTAGGGGTTGGTGCTCCTTGTAGGTAGGTGCCTACTAAAATTGTAAAAGGTTAGGGTGTTCCTTGTAGATCATATTCTACTAAATCATCCCTCTTGTAAATTGAGCAGGTTGGTACCTACTCCCATAAAATATTCAATAAAGCTGGATCAACTTGTGTAAATTGAGTCATATGAAAAAGTTGATTGTAACAAATTTTGAAAAGTTTAATAATTGAAAGTTGGTGTTGATTTACTGATTCACCTCTCTAAATCTTTGTGCTCTATGACACATTTGAAACCTATGAGCAACCAAGAAGCCGGTCATCTGTGGAGAACGGTACTGATCAAAGAGGCCCAGTCGTAATGCTCCCTTCTATGAATAACCTGAGCCATGATGTAATACATCCAAGGCTGGAATTTATGAGCATTCTTTTGACCATAAACACGATTAAGAAGGGTAATCATAATCGCATATTCATCTTTGAACTCTTCGCGACCCACATTCTTTGGCAAGTTAACTTTCTTCTGTTTGAGCCATCTCTCTGCCATTTTCGTCTGACATTTCTCCTTATCAGCATTGAATGCCTTCTCACATTGATCCATGGTAATAACCAAACTATTCGGATTCGGAGGAATACTCAAGCACTTCTCAATGTCCTTAGGCCTGATACTGCATATCACCCGTCCATCCACTGATTGAATTTCTCGAGTAGTAGAATTGTAATGCTTTACACAAGACATTACAAATTCTATACACTGTATTGAGATGGGAAGTGAAGCCACCTCTAGCAATCCGGATTCCTCGACGTTTTGAAGTGTGATCTGGTTCATTTCTGAAGCATTCAAGTCCACCTCTAGATCCACCTGATGTAAATCTGTGTCAGCCGTTTTAATGAAATCATGAATTAAGACCGATTTGGTCTTGAATTTAGTTTGAGTGAGCTGCATTATGAAAAACTTGCCTGTTGACTATAAACATGACTATGTTTTGACAACTTTCTTCGGAAAGCTAAAATGGCTCTTGGTGAGGCTAAAAATACCCTGTTGAGGGGCAATTTTCACGAAAAATTCCAAGACATGGGTTTTGTAGAGAAAATGTTTCTAAGCAAACCCACAACATTAGAAATTCGAAAAAACGCCATTTAGCTTGACATGCAAAGACTTTTAAAAAAAAAACAGTAGGGGGCAGTAGGGGTTGCGGGGGCAAATTTTTTCGAAAATTTTTGGAATATGGGTTTTGTACAAAAAATGATTCTAAACAAACCCAGATTCTTCGTTTTGCAAAATATTGACTTTTCCTCTACCATGCAAAGGAATCTCTGGAGAAGAACAAAGCTTCAAAAAGTGAAGGTATGAGACAATTTTTCTTGAAAAATTCTAACACATGGGTTTTGTAAAGAACACCGTGCACAACATACCCAGATGATCATAATTGTGAAATATTACCGTTTTCTTGGACATGCGAAAGAAAACCTAAGACAAGGATAAAATAAAAAAGAGAGAAAATATAAGTTATATTCTGCCTTTGGCTATCCTTGAATGAAGTCTGCTGAATAATCTGGTCCTGTATTTGCGAAGAACATTGAAAAATATCACCTGTAGTGCCTTCAGATCTTGCTTGCACGAGAAAATACATGTTTGCACTCAACTTGTTGTGAAAGTAATGGACACCCAAATGCATATTTAAAGAATTTCTAAGGGTTTAGGTGTCACATGCAGGAGAAAACCGTAAATTTAGGATGCAATTATCTCATTGGTCCGCACTTAGTTAATAGAAACAAACACTGTGGCTTGAAATGGGTGCCACTTTAAAAATAATGAAAGAAATACGCCTTATGCAAGTAAAACTGACATTTCAAACTAAAGTTTTAATATTTTTTAATTTAGTTAATTGACTCTACCTTTCTAGGGCGACCAGAGCATATCTACTTCAATTTTAAAAGTCAAATTTTAACTTTTTGGGCGCCTTTACTGAATGTTGAAGCGTTTTTGTTAAGCTCCTACTTTTTAGCTCTTTGAAAATGTCACCGCAACCTCTATTGGACCTTGAATTCTGGATGCCCGGTTGATCCTGGAGCTGAGCTGACACATTCATTGCGTAGTTGGAACAAGTTTGATGACATGTTGCTGGGAGCTGCGAGAGCTAAAAATTGAGTCTGATGCCTCAAAAACTAGGGCGCCTATTTCTAAAAGGGCGCATACGACACCAGACTTGGCCATTTTCCCATTTTGATTCTCTATGCCTCAATCTGCCGCTGCCGGTGAATGATGACTCTTGTCGACTGGATGTTGGATCCATCACGTAGTTGGAAGAATTCCGCAAAGGACGACTGTATGTGTAGCGTCTGGAAGTTGAAATAAAGATCTCAAATGCAAGGGCACCCCTGGCCTGCAGAGACAATTAAGCTTCTGAGAATGATTTTGCAATTTGTAACTTTCAACCGAATGCTCCACTTTGACCCTTGCTACTGGGAGCTAGATTGCTCCGATGCGCATGCCGATGATTTCATCACGAAGATGGAACAACTTGGAAGATATGTCCTTGGGAGTGACGAAGCGAGAAAACTGCTTCTAAGACCTCCAGTAGAAGGGCGCCTTTCTCAAGTAAAGTGCATTTTCCAACAGCCATTTTTTTTCTTGCTTTTATCCTTCAGCATTCTCCGTTGATTCTTCATCTATGGGCGTTTGACAAATCCCAAGGGCTGACGGTTGGATTCACTAAATAGCTAGGAGGATTCTGCACAGATCTCGTGAAGATGACATCGGCCGAAAACTTCAACTAACTGGCCAAAAGGCTAGGCACCCTTGGCCTGTAGAGGTACATTTTGATATTTTAACTTTTATTTTCCCTTCGTTTTATGTGCTCGCTAGATCAACTGCCACGGTCACTCAGTCCATCTTACGGACTTGCGAACGGATTCATCGTGGAGCTGGGTTGAATTTGAAGAGATCCCCTGGAAACGGGTTTTGGACATTTTGACATCTGATAGGCTTAATTCAAGGGCACCCCTGGGCTAGAGGGGCGCAAAAGCTGTATTTTGACTTCGATCCATGATTCGTAAATTTTCAGTTTCTTCTGCTTCCACTGTCATTTGCCGGAGTTTCACAAATTGGATGGATTCGCTTGATGACTCATTAGAAAGTTGGCAAAATTCCAGAGACAATGAATGTACTTGCAACCATTAACAACTGGAGCTTAACCTTCAATTTCAAGGGCGCCCTTGGCCTGCGGGGCGCAGATTTGCTCCAAAACTGATGACTTCCACCATTTCGCACTTTGTGAACGCCGAGACGCTTGTTGAGTTGATTGCGTTGAAGCATTACTGCCGTCGACGCGTGTACGTGACTGTATTTCATCATTTTTACGTGTACAAACACTACAAAGTTGACGTACAAGTCGTAGTGTTTTCAAACTTAGAATATTTTTTGCAATTTTTGCCATTTGAAAATCTCTTCCGTCGCGAAGCATCTTTTTCAACATCTTTCTCCGCAGAAACTTCTATGATGAGATTCAAGTTTAGATTTCGACACCTAGTACGGGCCAACTGCCATTGACGACCTCAGAGGTCCTAACTTTTCTCCTGAAAAAGTGAAAACTACCCACCAGACTTAAATTGACTTTTTCTTGATTCTAACTTCACCACTGTGATCGTGACATGAAATAAGAAATCAAAATAAATTTCAGCCAATTCTAACAAGATCCTATTTTTTAGGGTTTTTAGGGCTTTTTCCCAAAAATAGGGGTCTGAAAGCCCTAATTTTTAAAATTTTAAAATTTTGACATTATCTTCTAGACATTAAACCCACAAAAAGCCCATGCTTGGTTTGACCAAAAATTGAGTTTTGACGACACTTTTACAAGTTTTAGACCATTTTAATCAAAATGCCTTAATGAAGCAAAAAATTTGGTTTTGGGTACAACATTGTGTGTTCAGTGCTTCAATTGTCAGATGAGTGACAGGGAAAACCAATACTACATCAGAGGGCAGAACATAGTTTAGTTTCAGCTTTTAGAAGTTCTTGAAGTTGACACCTTTTTAGAGGTTTTAAGAAATAGTGTCTTGCCAGTTTAAGCCATGACGTCTAATGAAGAGAAAAGTTTGGCAAGGTTGCTTTACATTGCAGGCAAAAGGCTGAATGAGGATTGTTAGTTAGTGGAAGAAGAAGTAGGCATTCTTCATACGCTAGAACAATGTTTGAGTCGGGTGAACCAGTCACCTTCTGAAATAATTAAAAAGGCATTAATACTTGCAATGATCTCAATGAATCAACCTTATTGGTTGATGCATCTCGACGAAGAAGTTAATCTGTTGATCACTTCTCGTCTTAGTGAAATGATGAGGATCCTGGTACTTATGATGCCTTATGATGATGATACTATAAAGAAAGTGCTACGTATGATTGTTGAAAGTTTCCAGGATCTTGATGAAACAGGTAGTAGTCTTTTTCCTAGAAGAGCTGCTATATTAAAAACATTCTCAAGGCTCAAAACAAGTATATTGCTGATAGATTTGGGTATGCAAGATCGAATATATTATTTGATCCATTACCTCTTCATTTCAACTTGGAGTGAACAAGAGGAGGATGTAGTTGCAACATTGAGAAACATTTTAGTTTTAACTATCAATGAGATGGATGACATTCCAAAATCCGTCCTATCTTTTCTGCTAAACATTCATGAACAAGAAGGAAAGAATTTCTCTACTGCTGGTATGTTGATCAAAGATTTGTTCAATCAGTGAGGGAAAATTGAAGCCACACTTGAAGAAGACAAAGCAGATAAATGAGGTGGTCATTAATGCAGAAGACGGGAATAAAATGTTGTTTCTCAATGAATCTATGGTGGATTCTCAAGATGAACCTATTGATATGCTCTTGTCTGCACATGCTAAGGATGAGTGCAATGAGGCAACATCAGTTTTGAATATACATGAAGAATCTATGACAAGTAACCAAGAAGACCTCCTTGGTATGCTTGTGACAAATAATGAAAAAATCAGTAATATACCTTCACATGATGGGCTTATTGAATGTGTAAGAAGGAAGTAATCTTCAAACCAGCTAATAGTGATGATTCCTTACTTCATTATAATAATGGAGATTTAGGTGGTTTTGAGTTTGATCATCAAACTAAGCTCTTGGGAAAAGATATTTGTGAAGATATCAGTTTTGGTGAGTTGGGAGATGTCTCATTCAAAAAGTCACCACTCTAAGAGAAGTACGAAGGGCATTTTCCTTTTGATCAAAATAATCAGCCCTTCAACATTTGGGATCCAGGTGTGAAGGTGCCTAATGTTGACAAGGAACTTGTATGGGATAAATTTTCCTTTGATCCCAACAAAGTACAAAATTTAAATTTCACTGCAAGCTATGAGATGGCCTTTGGAGGAGAAGAGGTCTTTGACAAAGTAGCTTGCATGGAAAAGCCCCATAATGACCCTTTTAAGATGGTTGCAGCCACTAAGGAAGAGTTTGTTGCTACTAAAACTTTTAGAACTGCGATCAATAATGACTCATTGATCAAGTTGGGGATTTCTTTAGCATATAATCAAGAAGACAGTGAAGGGGAAATAGAGCTTGAAGACCACATGGCCCTTGATAATGAGAAGTTTAAAGAGGTTATCAAATTCAAATCAGATTTACCACATCATGAAGCTGATTGTAAACAAAGGCCCGAAGAATTGGTAGAATTTGATCCTCTTCATGACCTTGAGTATTTTCAGCTGGTGGATGGTGAAAGACAAGAGTCTTGGAGCAGCTATGAGGGCAGTGAAGACAAGAAACAAAGTTCTGATTTTGATATGCAGCCTATCAACAGTTCACCATCCTTGCACATTTATGAGTGGGAAAGTCAATTCTTGATATCCATTGAAGATGAGGTGCAAGCCCTATTCAGAATTGACCGCTCACATAGTTTGATTGAAGAGAGTCTGGAAGGAGTTAGGGTTGGAGCCACTCTTTAACCTGCAATTCATCAAAAACTCCTTAGAGATTAAGAAATCAGATTATCTATGTTGGATTAACGAACGAGATTATGCCTTTTAATTTGTAAAGAAGGCAATTGTTGCAATTCAAGGAGTTTATATGTTCAATAATCCATCTTTTGAGTTGAAGACATTATTTGAAGACATTATTTGTTCCATGTACTCTTGTTGCTGAAGCCTTCATGATGTGGCTTCCATGGAACACTAAAGAGGACACCAGATTCTGGAGATCATTTTTGGCTCTATCTAACATTTGGAATCATAAAGAGAATTTGTTCTGATGTATTGGAAAATTTCTATGGTTGATTATCCAATTATGGGATTTTCAACGTGTTTTGATGTAGATCATTATGTGTGGAAAGAAGGGATGTTGGAGAGATAGGCGTCAAATTCTCAATTCTATGGGTGTTGTTACCTTCTTTATCAGCCATTTGATGATTATTTCTGATCATCAATTGGTGGTTTGGAGAGGAAATTGGAGCAAAGAATGGTTCTTTGTTGTGATGGAGCTATTAGAGTGGGTGTTTCCAGCTTTGAATATGAGCAGATTGGTCAAAATGAATGAGGATTTTAAGTATTGCAGCAGCTATTCATTTCCTAGTATGTTGTTTTCTCTTAAATCAAATGTTGAGTCATTCATTTTTGACTTGGTGGGCAGCTGGTACACTCATTTCTTCACTTCACAGTCTCTTTCCAGAGATGATTTTCGGCTTCAAATGGGATAAATGGTGGTTTAGACAGATCAGAATCAGTTTTTGGATAGAGTTCGAGCTCTTCCCAGTGGTTATTTGCACACATTCTCTTGTACTTATGTTCGAGGTAGCAAACCTTGGGCTGTTTTGGTTCGTCATTCTGAGACATTTGGAGAGAGAGTTGTGAAAGTTTTCAAGTGTCTTCTTGACTATGTATGTATTTTTCAGAGAAGGCATTGTGCATCTTTGAAGAGTTTTGAGGATGAGATTGATGAGTTTTTGCAAAGAGTTGCTTCTTTCTTTGCATATAGCCTTGATAGAGTCAATTTTGCTGTTGTGACTCTATTTGATGCTTTGAGGAGTTTTGTTGATGAAAATATTTTTGAGTTGATTAGATCATTTTTCCTTGTGATCCGAATGATGTTAATCATTGGCATTGATGATATTAACTCCTCAGAGACTTTGGGTTGTGAGATGCTGCAATGTTTTGAATTCAGTTCCTCTTGGTCTTTCAGTTCAACCCATATGTTCCGTAATCTTTTGGGGTTACAAAGGAGGAAAGTGCAGTTTTGGTATGATGGCTATGATTGTGTGATCAGTGTGGTGCAGCATTAGCATGGTGGGTCTTTTCAGAGATGGACCTTGGACCCTGGGATCCTACTAGGCATAGTAAGGATCAAACTTTTTTCTTTTGGAGAGTGGTGGCATTGCTTGAGGACAAGCAATTTTGGGAAGGGCGGATTGTAATGTCCCCAATTTAGCCCTACGCTCTTCAGTTGGTTTTAGCCTATTTTCGGAAACTTGTAGGCTAAGCAGAAATGGAAATTAGGGTTTCCTATTTTATAGGAGGTTTTAGATGCATTTTTGGAGGCTTGCATGCAGGAGTTTGGAAGTGAGTTTTGGTGGAGCTTTCTGGGTTTTTGGAGAGCTTCAAGATGAGGTAACATGCATGATAAGAAGATGATGTGCATTTCTGGCAGATACTTTGCATGTGAGAAAGGTTTCTGGGTTTTTCTGGGTTTCCACAGAGCTTCAGAATGGTGTAACATGCATCTCCATTTGACAATGTTTCCAGACACTTACTATTTATAGTAAGTCATGACGATTGCCCGACTTGTGCTCAGACAGTGTTTGGGAACACTTACTATTTTTAGCGGTTTGCTATTTTTAGTAAGTTCTATTTATGGCAGTGTCATCTTAGCAACAACTCAATCATCTCCAGTTCATCTTTCCACTTTTGGCAGTAAGGCAGTTCAGTTTGGGCATTGGCTTCTTCATTCCTCTTGGAGCTAAGTTTCAATAACTTAATCTTTTTTAGTTTTGCTTTTTAGACCCCGTGCCTAGGTGATGAACTTGAAGTTGTTTTTAAGAAAGGGGGCCTTTTATGTGGTTATCCAAGATGAAATATTATTATCTTTAATAATGTTTTATTATTTCTTCCAAAGTGGGATGACTTGGGAAAAGAGTATAAAGAATTTTAAATATTTTAAAAATGCATTTGAGGAGGGCGTCCTTTGGAGAAGTTGAAAAGTTTCTTGGCTGGAGTTACAGGTTGCTTCAATCGCCCAATTGTGCTTATATATTGATGCCTTGCTCATTCATTCATATCTTTTGGAAAATTCATAATGCTATGCTACTGAACTGAGTTCAAACTTTGCTAAGAGGATTGCGTATTCTCTAGCTTTATACCATTCTTTGGGCCCAAAACTATTGCTTCCTAGATGGTGATGAAGACCATGCTTCATTTAGGAGTGTGGATAGAGCTCAATTTTCTGAATTATTACAAGCAGGTTGCTGATGTATAATCTATTTGTACTGCTGAAGATGTTTATGGCTGAAGCGAACTTTTGCTAATAGCTTCGCCACCGATTTTTTTCTGGTTTTGGGTACTAGTTCATGCTGTTCTTGCTGGCAATTGCATTGGGATTTGTGCTGACTGTTTTAGTTCTGATTGACACGATTTCTCAGTTGGAGATTGGACGCCATGAGTAGAGGCTTCTATTGACTGCTGAACGAAGTCTTTCAGGGCTGTATGTGAAGAGCTATGTCCATTTTGGTGAAATTCTTACTTGCTGGTTTGATTCTGTGTTTTACTATTTCTAATTAGACTTGAATTAATTCTGGTTTTCTGATGATATGAGGCTAAAATCTGATTGTATACATTGTATAAAGTTAAGGATAGTATCCTTAATTCATTGGTTATGTTTGGCCTTCATTCTAATATGTTTTGCAGTTGAAATTGATTCATTGTAAGGCTGGTTAGTAGTACTAACAGTCAATTATTTATTTGCTGCAATTTATTTTTGTTTTTAGCTCCCATTGGATAAGTGGTTGAAGCATTTTATTTCCAGCACATTAAGTTAATAAATTCCCCCCATTGAATAAGTGGTAGTGAGGATTAAATGGCTAGCTTGCCGCCTTATAATTTGTAATAATCACCCCCGTTGAATAAGTGGTTAAGCTCATGGTCGATTATCCACCTGCTTTGTATTTCCAACTTTTACTTTTCATTTCATGGTCGGCTAGCCGCCTAGCAAGCTTTGTAATTTCAATTTCCAGTTGCTAACGATCCTCGGCACCGTATGCTCTCGCTTCGCCCACATTGGGATCTTGGTGATCAAAAGGTGGAGGGTTACTTTACAAGTTGGTTTACATTTGAAGCTAACGCTAACAGTGGTGTTTGTGCTGGTCAAAAATAAAAAAAAAAGTTAAGGGGGAATATTACAGTCAAACTACTTAGAAAATCAGCATTCCTCGCAAAGACAACAATGAAGGCTTCAATAGGTTCCAATATTTTTGTTTATTTCTATTGTTTCTTTTGCACTAAGTTTGGTCACAAGGCAATAGATTGTAAAGCTCGTGCAAGGAGGGATTCAGGTTTCCTAAAGCGAAACTATAATCCATGTGCCCGTCTAATGGATTACAATATCATATGCTACAAGTGCAATAATTTTTGCCATACAACATATTTTTGTAGAAGTGACTTTGCTGAATCTTTGAAACAAAACAAAAAGCAGGATGTTCTTGACAAACCAAAGGAGGAATCTACACAAATTTGGAAAAAGGAGCTTGATATGAAAGAAAAATCCATGCTTGTACAAGCAGCCCTACATGAACAAAATGAAGAAAATCAGTGGTACATTGACAATGGTTGCTCAAAACATATGATAGGCGATAAAGCAAGTTCATGACATTGAATGAAATTAATGGAGGAACTGTAAAGTTTGGAGATAGTGCTACAACAAGAATCACAAGAAAAGGAAATCTCAACTTCGACAATGGAAAGACAAAGACCTAGAATGTATTGTATGTTGAAGGGGTGAAACACAATCTTCAAGTGTGAGTCAATTGTGTGATCAAGGGCACACTCTCACATTTCATCCAAGTGGTTGTGAAATTAGAAAAACAAGAACAGGGAAATTGGTTGCAGATGCTAATAGGACTGCAAACAATCTCTATACTCTTAGTGAAATCAAAGGAGAAAAGTGTTGCATGGCACAAGAAGATGAGAGTTGGTTATGGCACAAAAGAACGGGACATTTAAACTTCATCAACCTTGTGAAGATTAGCCATAAGCAAGTTGTAAGGGACATGCCAAGTATAGAAAAGCCATCTAATAGGATTTGGAAATAGTGCTAGTTTGGGAAACAAACAAGATCGATTTTCAAATCAAAAGAGTATTCTACATCAAGGCTATTGGAACTCATTCATATTGACTTATGTGGCCAACAAGGAGCAAAAGCTTAGAAGGTGAGAGCTACTTCATGTTATTAATAGATGATTATTTTAGGATGACTTGGATTACCTTCCTAAAAGAGAAATCAAAAGCTTTTGAGAAGTTAAGATATTTAAAGCTCTAGTAGAGAATGAAACCGGTTTGATAATCAAATGTCTTAGATCGAATAGAGGAGGAGAATTCACCTCGAATGAGTTTGAGGTTTTTTGTGAACGACATGAAATAAAAAGGCAATATTTAGCTACAAGGACTCCACAACAAAATGGAGTTGTTGATAGGAAAAATAGAACAGTCCAAGGATTGGCAAGAGCAATATTGAATGAGTCAAAGCTTACTGACATCTTTTGGAAAGAAGCAGTGCATATGACAATCTATGTTTTATGACAACTTATTTCAGAGTTGTTTCTGTTGTCTCTTGTCCAATCTACAACTTATAAGAGATTTATCTTCATCATTTATGGAAATTCATGATGATTGTTGTGGGGAACCATTATTTCCTGTTGATCAGAATGTTTGTCCTGTTGCCCAGGATTGTGTTAGGAAATAGGATTGCAGATGTGAACCTCATTGCTCGGTGCCTCGACAAGTGAATTCTCATGGTGTAGATTTCAATTTTTAGAGGAATTTCAGTTTTGGGTCGGAGGTTGATTATTTTTTAGGGTCACTGGAGAGGCGAGCTCAGATTTTGTATGATGAGTTGATAGTTTTTATCAGAGTGGTGCAGCGGCAACTTGGTGGTTATTTTCGAAGATTGGTTTGGGATCCTGGAATCACAGCTGGTTTCAATTTGTTCAATCAGGTGGTTAGGTAGTTGTGCTGACATTGCTTGAGGACAAGCAATATTTGGGAAGGGCGGACTGTAATGTCCCCAATTTTTATGTGTCAACATATAATTAAATAATTAATTTTAAGTTGTTGAAAAGGGTTAAGTTAAAAAGACAACTTAAATTAATTATTTTAATGGTGCAAAAGTAACTCAAGTTTCAAAAAAGTTAAATAAATTAAATAAGTTACTTTTGGGTGAATTCTAAAAGTA
Organism: Sequoia sempervirens; assembly: GCA_007258455.2. Lineage (NCBI taxonomy): Eukaryota > Viridiplantae > Streptophyta > Pinopsida > Cupressales > Cupressaceae > Sequoia > Sequoia sempervirens. The sequence continues at coordinate 176,458 of VDFB02348294.1, read as the reverse complement.
ATTAAATTAAAAGTGAAAAGGGAAAAAGGGACAATTCAAGAAGTCGAAAGGAGTTACGAAGATGATTGAATAAAAGTTTTCAATGATATTGTTGCAGGTATGCTGTTTGTGTTTTGGAGAACATGTATTTGTTGGTTGAATGGAGTTCACCATAGCTTTCTGGAGGATGAAAACCCTCTGAAGGAAGATCAACTCCGGTGGTGAGATTACCCACCGTGGTTAGTAATTGGCGGAATCATTCAGATTTCGCATTTGGAGTTAACAATTGGAGTTCTCAAAATTCGGTAAATCTTGTCCCAAGCCGAATTTCTGAATTTGTGTAAGAGCAGAGTTGCAAGTTGGATTATTCAATGTTATATCTGCAATTGATTAAACTGTGATATTCCAGATTGGTGAATGCTTATATATATATTTTATCATTTTATTTCAAGTTATGTACAAAGAGGTTGCAGATGATGTCTATTTTATAATTGCCAAGGTCTTCATTCTTTTTCATATTTAATGCATGCCTTAATTGCCACAATTGCCGTTCAATTTCTTGGTGAAGCAATGCTTGATTTTGGAATGGTAATTTTATATACTAGAGCCTTGATTCTGAGTCGGCTGCTTGTATAGAATCGCACCTTTCTAGATTAATCGATAGTAATAACTATAACTATTGGGAGTTACCGTATATGGGGATAAGAAACAAATTGTATTGATGGTAACTTATAATAAATTGTTGCCTTCAAAATGGGTTGATAATGAACAAGGCAGATAGTTTTGGTTAGTGCAAGGAGGTTCCTTTTTGAATCGTGATTTTGGAGCAGAGGTCATTATCTTCTTCATGGGGAAACTGAGAGTATGCCAAGTTGAGGAACCTTAGGGAAGGAGAATAAACGGAGAATAAATTATGGAGATTGATGGTGTGGTAAATTGAATGAGTAGATGAGTATACCACATTGAAATAGTCGATTGATGTGTTTCAGGAGAGCCACTTTTTTTCAAGTGTAATCGCAAACTCTGTAGCCAGTTGTTTTTTCCACCTCCAAAATGCTATTCAAAGATAGCCATGACCAAACTACCCTCAAAGATGCAAGAATCATGCCACAACACTAATCGCTTGGGCCTAGGAGACTCACGCCCAGCCAAGTAGAAAGTACGGCCTGCTACAAAGGACTGGTACGACCTCTTGAAACCCCACGTGGCAGTTAATAATGTTGCTAACAGCAATTAAAATGGCCTCCAATGATTGTTCTTTCAATAATCTGTAATCTGCTCCACAAACCCTTGAATTTTCTAAAGATAATCACTTCAAATATGCACAATGTGACTTCTGATGTAAAGCCACCTATAGATGCAACCTTTAGGTGATATTTCACACCTGTGGGAAGCACAAATCTGAGAGAATGAACGTTCTCAAAGACCTAATTGCAGCAAAACCCTGGTTTTCTTCTCACAAGCAAAAGCTCTTCAAAATGACAATGTAGAATGAATGAATGAAATGAATTCCAAAATGCCCTTTTATAATTCACCTCAAATTCACTTTTAAATTCCATTTCATTCAATTTACTTCTAATTTCTTTTAATTGGTGCACAACTTCATAATATAAAATATACTTTAAAAATCACTTATATCTCCTCTTTTAAAATGACAATTTAACTCATATTATAAAGTATACTTTTAGAATCATTTAAATCCCTTTTTAATAAAGTTCGTATGTCTGCCTTTTAATATAATAAATTGTCATGTCCCCAAAATTGTAGTACTAAATCTGAGGTATTGAAAGACAAAGAACCAAACCGAATAAATATCAAAATATAAAATAAGTAATTGTCATTTAAACATCATTATAATTACCAAGATAATATTATTATAAATACAACTAATTACCATCCTATATATTATTTGTAAATACCGAAACCTAAACATCATTAAATAATGTAATATATAAACATATTACAATTGAATATTACAATTAAAAATATATTACAACTTATTTAAATAATAATTAATAAATATTAAAGATGATATTCACAAGAAAAATAATATAAAATAATATTAATAAGATATATTAACAGAAATATTAAATGAAATACATTCACAGCAAATAAAGGAATCTTAAAAGAATCGATTCCTATGAAGACGCACTTCCTAACTATTAGCTTTTAGGCAGCGATTCCTAAACTTAATGCAGCAGTTACTTACCATATGAGGCGATTCAATGGGTAAGGTCTAAGACAACGATTAGTTAAAAGTTATTAGCAAAAGTTACCTCTTTCTGAATAGGAGATGCATCGCTTCATCTCAAGGCTATAAATGTTAATCAGAAAAGAGGGGGATAGGCAGCGATCATTAAGAGAAGTATCTATCATGAAATGTTGTAGCTCCTCATATATATATATATATATTGAGCAGATGGAGTAAAATAGAAACAAATACAAGTCTGGGATATAGACAGCAAGGAAGATAAAGCAGAACAAAGAGATACATACAGACCTGAAAGTAGTAAATAACAAGTTTGGAAAGAGTTGTGGAATGGGCAAGTATTGCCATATATATTTGAATAAAAGTTCATAATCACTTATGTATGAAAAAGGTAAGAATAGTAGATTTAGGTATATTATTAATTTAAATCTCAGTTAATACTTATAATACTTATAAATATATTTAAGTATATTATGATTTATGAATATATTTAAATATATATTGAAGGGAAAATATAATGAGAAATCGAATGACATGTTAATAATTGATGAATATATATATATATATATATTGTGTGATGATTGACAAATACAATGCATACGTAAAAATACATATTTATATATATAATATACAATCATTGCAATAATGATGCTTGTAGCAATTATTGAGCCTTATAAGTAATTACGATCTTAATATAAAAATGAATAGATTAATATTTATTTATATATGTTTTTATCCTATGATCAATCAAATGTGAGTTAAGGGAAGGCAATTAAGGAATAAGGAGACACGGGAAGACACAACAGATCAGGTGATATACTCACTTAGCAATAATATTTAGCATATTTTGAATATAAGAATCAAATATTGCTAATTTGATTATTGGTGCAATGTTTTCCTTTGATTTTATCAATATTATAATAGTTCTATGAATTGATGATGGTTCCTTTAGCATTATCATGATCATTATTGTTCTAGGCCATGATCTTTACATTGACTTAAAAGGATTAAAAGATGAATGCAAGCATATTCAATTGCTAAAAGATTGTCTTCTCCGTGTTTGTTTCCCTATTAGGATGGGCGAGACTTTTGCCAAGTAGTTTGCCTAAAAACCCCACCCTTAGCCCCATAGACCCTAAGCAAGGGTTTGGCCATAGGAGGGTGGGGTTGGCCCTTAGGGTTTCCCTTCTCCTAATAGGGCAAGTGTCTTTTGAGGTACTGCCATGTGTGGAGAATGCAAGTACTAAGTTGCTAAGAAAGGAGGATTATGATGGACAACCTCCCGTGCTTGGTATGAAGGCTTCAGGGCGGATCCACCCATGGCACTCCTCTTGCTTGTTAAACTGCAATTATGATTGTGCCTGATTTTGATATCTAGATATTATTGCTAACAGTTATATGTGTGTGTGGAAATGTTATTAAATTGGTGAATGCAGATTTCAATCCAAGATCATTTCATTAAAGAGAACATTTATTTGAAAAGAACCCCTAAATCTAATCTACAAGCGAATTCTAGGGCAAACCGGGTAAGGGACATTACATAAATTAATAAATCATCATTAAATAGATCACTTTATTAATTTCCATTCACCCTTATATCACCTTTAATAATAAAGTCCCTTTTAAATAATCACTTTAATAAAATATTATAAAGTGACTTAAGAATTAACCACTTTACTTTATTAAATTAAAATATTAAAGTAACACTTTAATATTTCATCTTTCATGTTGAGACCATCACCCGATCACTCCAACTGGAAATTGATGCTGCAACTGATCCCGAGGTGATGTCTGAACCAAGCAGGCCAATTGCTAGTCTCCTCTTGAAAAGTAGGGATTCCACTAAAAAGTAGGAAATTGCCTTTGATCATCTGAAATGACTCATAAGGCCCGCTACTAGGCTCCACAAGCTCCGGGTGGTCACAGGTGAATTGTCAGTCCCTTCCTAAAAAATAGGAGACTGGCTCCAAGCTCTTGAAACGCCACGTAGACTTCCCAAAAGGTCACAAGACCCCCGAAAGAGCTCCCTATCCACTATGGTAGCCTACGGGAACCCAATTGATAGGCTAACCACCACGACTGACCATTGCCTAGGAAAATGGGACATTACAGTCCGCCCTCCCCAAAATTGCTTGTCCCCAAGCAATCCTCACCTGAATACTCTAGCCTGCCCCCTGAATGCCGGGATCCCAAATCAATCTGTAGAATGCTCAACTACATGTCCACTGCATTCGTTGGGTTGAGATTAAACCATGGTCAACATCATTGTGAACAACTACCTCAATGTAGAGCAATCTAGCAAATAAAAGAATCCTCAGATCCCATAACCAAAATGGAAGATTGCCATACACATCACCTGCTGACTTCCACTGTGCTACTCTGAAATAATCTTCACCATGTCGAGAATGGTGAAGCAACACATCGGAATCCCATTGAATTTTTATGCCACACCTATCACCATTTGGATCCCAACACTGACAATCATCCCCATATAAATTGTGCACAAGAATCTGCATGACATGCAACACAAATCTCTGAAGTAGAGCAGCTACATACTTGACCATAGAGCCATCAACATGAATGGATTGTATCTCATTAAGTATGTCATGGATGCTCATAGACCAATACAAATCTGCCTTACCCAACTCTAGGACATGAGCCTTTGATGGGCTCTCAACTAGAGGTAACTCATGAGACTCAAGATGCAAGTTATGTATACCAATAGAATTTTTTGAATCATACCTCTTCTCTTGTTCAAACAGAACCGCATATTCTTCTTGCTTGCTTACCTCAAGATGCTCCTCCTTTGCATGCTCAACTTCTACACATTCTTCCATTGGAAGAATTAGAGATCTAAGGTGTGACTCACTTTGCTTCTTTGCTTGATCTAACTGGTTGCAACGTTCCTTGACCTTTTGCAAGCGCTGTTTTGCTTGGGCAGCCAATAACTTTGTCTTCCTAGCTATTTTGTAACCACCCCTCGCACAATACTTGTGTCTTGTTCACATCTTCCAAAATTAGATATACAAAATCAGAATGTTTGTGGGATGAATCCACAACATGTAATTCATCTTTAACACCCAAATCTTGAGTGCCAACATTAGAAGACTCTACAATACCATCATCCTTACGTGAAATGGCTACTATCTCATGATGATGGAAGGAAATATGACTGCTGTTGCAAAAATCAGAATTGTTGTCATACTTTTTTGTGTTTTCTTCATGTAAGGGTAATGGGGCCCCACCAAGCTTATCAAATACAATCTTTACATCACCAACATAAAAGGTTTTGCACACCTCTATTGTGGAAGCATCAAGTGGTTCCCTGTCGTTAACATTGTGAAAATCATTCTTTGGATCCTTGTTGATTTAGTGAACTTCAAATCTGCTGATTGTTCCTCCTCAACATTATTGCAGAGATGAATGTATTCTACTTCATTTGAGGGACAAGTTTCATCCTCAATCTTTGTAGCATCATGTCCATCTGGTACCTTTTCAGTCACCTGTAATTCCTTTCCAACCTCTTCTTTCTTCCCTTCCTTTTCTTTTTTCTCTATACTGGTAAAATTATGTGCATTAGTGTTTGCTTTCCTTCCCTTCGCAAACAAAGAGTCTAATTTTTTCGGATGTTGTATAAAGTCTTGCAAGACCTCCATCAATTCTGCCATGAGTTCTTGCGTATACTTCATTTTTACCCAACCACCAATCAATTTCAACTAAGATCTGGTACCCAACAGGCTGGCCGGATTTTAAGCTTTGAATATTTTTGGATTTACCAAACAGGATGGCAAGAAAACTGTGCTCTGATACCACTGAAATATCCCACCCCTGATTGAGATATTTGCTAAATTGATTTTCTGCTTTTTAGGATTACTTTTTTCTGAGTTTGTGCTTTTTTTGTTTTTTTGTGTTTTTGAAGAACATATGCCAGGAAATGCAAATAAAATCTATACTAATGCATATAAGGGAAATATTGAAAATAACTGCAACAACTTTCAAAACAGATTCATTATTTCCTTTGCAAATACAATTTGATCATATCCGGAGTCTAGAGCTAAATAAGTACAAGTCTGAAATTGTATATCAGCAAACTGGTAACTCCAGAAAATTGGACGCCCTCCTTGCCAAACTGTTTTTTCCACCTCCAAAATGCTATTCAAAGATAGCCATGACCAAACTACCCTCAAAGATGCAAGAATCATGCCACAATACCAATCGCTTGGGCCTAGGAGACTCACGCCCAGCCAAGGAGAAAGTACGGCCTGCTACAAAGGACTGTTATGGCCTCTTGAAACCCCACGTGGCAGTTAATAATGATGCTAATATCAATTAAAATGGCCTCCAATGATTGTTCTTTAAATAATCTGAAATCTGCTCCACAAAACCTTGAATTTTCTGAAGATAATCACTTCAAAATATGCACAATGGGACTTCTGATGTAAAGCCACCTGTAGATGCAACCTTTAGGTGATATTTCACACTTGTGGGAAGCACAAATCTAAGAGAATGAACGTTCTCAAAGACCTAAGTGCAGCGAAAACGTGGTTTTCTTCTCACAAGCAAAAGCTCTTCAAAATGACAAAGTGTAGAATGAATGAATGAAATGAATTCCAAAATGCCCTTTTATAATTCACCTCAAATTCACTTTTAAATCCATTTCATTCAATTTACTTTTAATTTCTTTTAATTTGGTGCACAACTTCATAATATAAAGTATACTTTAAAAATCACTTACATCTGCCCTTTTATAATGACACTTTAACTCATATTATAAAGTATACTTTTAGAATCATTTAAATCCCTTTTTAATAAAGTCCTTATGTTTCCCTTTTAATATAATTAATTAATAAAGCATCATTAAATAGCTTTATTAATTTCCATTTACCCTTATATCACCTTTAATAATAAGGTCCCCTTTAAATAATCACTTTAATAAAATATTATAAAGTGACTTAAGAATTAATCACTTTAGTTTATTAAATTAAAATATTAAAGTTAACACTTTAATATTTCATCTTTCATGTTGAGACCATCACTCGATCACTCCAACTAGAAATTGATGCTGCAATTGATCCCGGGGTGATGTTTGAACCAAGCAGGCCAACTGCTAGTCTCCTAAAACGTAGGGATTCCCCTAAAAAGTAGGAAAATGTTTCTGATCATCTGAAATTGCTCATAAGGTCCCTTGCCAGGCTCCACAAGCTTCGGGTGGTCACAGGTGAATTGTCAGTCCCTTACTAAAAAATAGGAGACTGGCTCCAAGCTCTTGAAATGCCACATATACTTCCCAAAAGGTCACAAGACCCCCGAAAGAGCTCCTTGTCCATTGTGTTAGCCTACAGGAACCCAACTGATAGGCTAACCGCCACAACTGACCACTGCCTAGGAAAAGGGGACATTACAGATGCTGATTGCAGTATCTTCCTTGAAGGAGTTGGAGTTCCTTAACTGCCAGAACCTTATTATTGGTAGTCACAACTTCTACAGGAGCATCAACATATCTGTTAATATTAAGCTACGCGATGCCAGGCTATATTCATTTTTCAGGTCAGAGTGTATATTTTAATTCACTGTGTATATAGTGAATGATATGGAATATTTTCTATGCTGTATTTTGATGTCAATTGGAAACACTGAATTAAATACATTCAAGTGTTGTTAAACTTTGAATTATACTTATTGTTATGTATGTTATACTGGAGGAAATGCATATTGGGAGACTGTTCATATAAGCATTTATTTCTCCCGTGGAAACAAATTGGCTACATACTTAGAACACCAGAATAGGAAGGTGTTTGATGAAATATCTATTTAGATAAATTGCTGAAAATGGAAAAAAAATTGTCTGGTCATTTAGGCCAGGACATTATACCTCTTTCCAGCTTGATTTGTTGGTGGAGAAGGTGGTACAACACAACCATCCACTACCGATTGCCAAATGTCAAATCCAAGTGCCATTAGGTAGGTGCATATCCTTATGCTTTAGAATGCATTGTTTGTTTTGTTGAATGATGGGGCTTTATTTGAAGAGAAACCTTCTTGACATGTCATGTGTGCTCTTGAGATCTACCTTCTAGCAGTTAGGCTATTCTTGAAGGAATCTGCTCTAGTACCAATTGATGAGCACAAACACTTATATTTAGAGGGGGTGAATCAATATAATTTAATCTTTTACTTATTACAACTTTAATAATCACAATAAAGCATTCACACAAGATCCACACACATAAGAGACACAAGATTTATGTGGAAACCCTTTCGGGAGCAATCCACGGAAAAATATTGCTTTATTGATTCTCTTACAATTTTAGTAGGCACCAACCTATTGGAGACGCCAATCTCCGCTTATCTTCGTAGGCACCAACCCATCGGAGACACCAATCCCCACAATTGGGCACCAACCCAACAAGAGACACCAATCTCTTCAATGTGATAGGTGCCAACCTTTAGCACAAAAATATCAACTCAAATCTATTATAATCTCCTCTTAGATCTGCTATAAATCCTTCCCAAATTCTGCCTTAAATCTGCAATAAATCACCTCAAAAGGTCTGCTCAGATCTGCCAAAATCTTCTCTTGGATTTGCTCCAAAATGTCTGCTATAAATCTTTCTTTAAGTTTGCTTCAAAATTTGCTATAGATCACTTCAAAATCTGCTATGGATCTTCTATTTTGAGACAATCATTGCGAGACAACATTTCATGAAGGCATTCGGTCAAACACTTATGTGCCTTGTCTAGGCATCTAAGGTTACATACACGACGGCCAGGGCAGTTGCAACGACAACAACTAATAAAATTCTCATTGGCTGCGATGGAGGCATTCGATTACTCATTCAATGAACCCGGTCCTTACTTCCACATTTGCATATGCGTTTACCTGTGCAGCTGCAACTACAACATCGACTCAAAGCTATATTCCATCCCTCAGTCCCATTTCAATTTCGAGATCATCATCATCTTCAAAAAGCTTCAGAAATTGTGCTTTGTTTTTCTTTTCTCTTACACTTTGTATAGAAATACTGCCATTGTTAGTAACAGCGGAGTTTGGCTTTACATTTGCCAATTTCATTTGCTTAAAAGATTTTGCCTCCATGTCTCGATAATTTAAGAGGTTTAGGCACTGATTGGAAAGAGAGAAAACAAATAAGAACAAACCAAAATTGAAAGAAAACCAACAATATTTTTGGTTGGTGTTGATCGCTTGTTCACTTGTGTGCTCTTGCACCACTCCCACAATTGAACATATTGATATTATCCACCACTTCATCTTGGATGGTCTATTCCTAATTTCATAATATATATATTCATGCTTCTCTAAAATTCCCATCATCTTCTCTATCTGTCAAATCCATGGTCCGATGAGTCTGATTTGGATATTTGGACATACTCTTCTTTAACATTTTTGTTCTCGCATGTTTCTTAGTCCTCCATGCTGTTGGTTTATGATTTTTTATGTCACGTTTTTTGGTGAATAAGTAAGCATTCTTTCTTCAATTCAAGGTCTTGCAAAGTGAACAAATAAGATTATATTCTTCACCATGAAGGAGATGCTCCTTTGTTTGAACCTATTGTAGTTAATTTTGGGATTATAAATGTGTTCTATAATGAGTAAAAGGTGATTTATATATGAAATAGTATAAATGTTTGTGTATGGTATCATAATTTATGCAATTAAGTATATTTTTCTCTATGTTTCTTGTGCACTTGGACTTTTATCTGAATTTTGTCTTTTTTTTTTAAAGATGTAAGCTTGAACATTTAAAATTGTTTTCAACATTAACAGTTGCTCATGGTTGATGGGAATGGAATTCTTCATCCAAGAGGTATGCTCCTTGCTCCAATTAAATTCTAATATTATTTTCATGGATGGAAAATATATGTGATGTTTTTTCAAGAATGACTTGATACATTTTTGCATGGTGTTACTCAAGTTAACAAAAAACTGAACATTTAATTAAATAATTGAAGTATACATTATCTATGTAGGTGCACCAACCCATTGCCATGCATAAGTGGCCTTATTTGTGTAGGCAAGTGTGGAAATACAATAACCACTACCCTGTTGTTTTCTTTGAAAGAAATGGTTCTTAAGTAAATCAACAAAATGATACTATGTGTCTTCCTCTCACTCATCCTACGAGAAAATAAACAAAAATCTTTGCAATTCATATTTAGAACACCATGGTCAAAGGTAGAAGATGTTGACATCTTTTTCCATTTCACACTATTTAGGAACAAATGGATGGAAGGTTTCAAAATCCCTTTAAATAATCCTTTGCTTTTCCTTAAAATGGACTTGCTAAATAACAACCAGGGAATATATCATGAGATTGTGACAAATGCCACGATCTCATTAAAAAATATAAGAAACAATAAAATTAAAATAAAACAAGCACCGCCTTGGGGAAAGACAAAGTGAGAGGATGCTATTTGGTGGATTCACATGTATTTTGAGGAAAGCTCATCAAAATGCAGCCTAATTTCTTGGACCAAGTGATAGATGACACCATACATCTAGTGAGATACCAACACAAGTAGCCATCTCCTTTACTTTGAGGATCTTGAAAATGACAAAATAAACTGCTAAACCCTTGAAAACATTGAATGACAGTGCACCACATTGTAGAATGAGAATAAAAGCAACAAAATGTATCTGCAATGGATTTGTTAGCAGCACTTCAGGATCAACTGAACAACCAAAATCAAGGATCAAACAGAGGCACTTCGTCATAGATAAAGAATAAAAAATGTTCAACTCCTCAACTTGGATGCCTAAAGTCAAAATAGGCCCAGTTGACTGAAGTTGTCTATTTTGAAAGCCTTTTCATGTCTAAAATGTCCCCAAATTGGTGGAAATTGTCCCAGTGAACTCTTGATCAAGCAAATTGACTCCTCAATCAAGTATTGGCACCTAAACTTGATTGCTTCCACATCAAATGCTATTTATCAAGCTTAGGCATCATTATTCATTATTTCTCTTTGCAAGTTGAAGCTCAAACACAAGTGTTTTTCTCTCCAAAGTTGTTTAAAGATCTAATAGAGGGCATTCTGAGCGTTCTTCATGTTTTCAAGAATAAGTAGTACAAAAGAACAGTTTATCAGGGTTTACATCTCCAGGCGTGATTTTCTTGAAGATTCAAAGAGGCAGTTTATAACTTCCAAACTTTTCTCCCCCTCTTTTTCTTCTATTCTTGTCTTAGATCTTCTTACATGTTCAAGTAAACGATAGTTATTCGCAGATTTGACCTTCTGGGTATGATCAACACAACAATTTCAACAAAACCCATGTGCCAGACTCTTCCAGAAAAAGTAGCCTTGCTGCCCCTTTTTTTAGGGTTTCCGAAAAAAAGTCACAATTTCGAAAAATAGAAAAACTGGGTTTGTTTAGCTTTGAAGCACCTACAATACCCATGTGCCATATTTTTCAAGAAAAATAGTGCTTCGCTGCTTCTAAAGCTTCTGCCTCGAGAAGTTCTTGCATGTATAGGGAAAAGTAACTTTTTGGAATTTCTGACGTTTTGGGTTCATTTAGAAAATTATTCCCAACAAAACCCACGTCTCAAAAATTTTCATAAAATGTACTTCTCGGCAAGGCTATTTTTAGCAGTTATAGAAAAGTTGTCCGAACAGTATCGTGTGCCCAGTCAATCTTCAAGGTTTTCAGAATGCAATTCTCCTAGTTTGAATACAAGACCAAAATGGTCTTAATCCATGACTTCCTAAAAATGGTTGACATCGATCTGCATTAGGCACACCCAAAGGTTGACTTGGACAGATTGACAGGCATAGACACTCAAAGTCCATAGGTTCCATATGGTTTCACCTCGTATATCTGATAGCCTTCCAAGGCCAGTTTAAAGGGTTGAATACCGTTGGAACTCTGCGTATGCAGCAAGTTCGTGTGCATTTCTCACAGAGTGTTCACAGTCAAACTCAACAGTTTTATCATACAACACTCTTTCATTGAGAAGAATGAAGAAAAGTGTCAGAAGCGCAAAGTTGCGGGAGAAACAAAGGTCATCACTCTAGTTACAAAGCCGCCAAAGTTACCAATCAATTTCTTGCCAGTATCAAACGTGAAGATGGTGACTACGTGAGTCTTGGTGACGTGCAAACAAAGTTTCAGGATCTCATCCATAGTAGTTTTTGAAGTGATTTTCTTTATAGCCAAGTCCTGTTTTATTTGATAATGACCTTTGCCCATTAATGATGTTATCTAGGATTTCGGTGCTTTTTTCAAACTTGAGACTTGTGTTCAACTTGATGGTTGTCTTCTCCAATTCTTTCCTCACAGAAACAATTTCACACTCTAACCTTTCACAACTTTCTTCCTTTGCTTTCAATTGGATTTTTACCTCTTCACTTTTTTTCTTGTCTTCAATTTGAGCTTTTAATCCCATGGATTCTTCAAAAATTTTGACCTTTAATCTACACTCTTCTTGAAACTGTGTTTAGATCAACAATTATCTTCTCACATTCTTCAAGGCTTTGTATTAACTCTACATTAGATTTATTTGATTCTTGAAGTTGTAGCTCAAGTTTTTGGTTATTCTTTCTAAGTTTTTCAATCTCATCCATAGCTCGGTAGAGTTCTTCCTTCATTATCTTTACTCACAAGATGGTTCTCTCTTTTGAAGAATTCATCTTTTGTTGCCAAGGGTGTTCTATTTATCACCTCCTTACTTGCATTTGGTGCTCTGTCAGCAATACCATGATTGGTATTTCCTTTTCCCTTATTTCCTTCTCTTGCCAATGGTTTGATAACTAACACTTCAGATGACTGCTCAATGTGGATCAAACGTTCTTCCACCTTTTTAAGCGTGTTCAAAACATCATCCCTTGATTGTAATTCATTACTAAGTTTGCTACACTCTTCATAGAGTGATCTTGCCAATGGTTTGATATTTTCTATTGTCATGATTAATCAAGTTTTTCGACATTTACCAAAAGGCTGGTAGGTTCACTAGGTCTGATACCATTGTAATGACCCGTGCTTCGGATCAATAGATTTTCAATTTATTCCTTATTGGATTGACAAAAGTTGTCATCCAATATTAAATAGATAAGCTAATTGAGTTTCCAGATTTTAAATGAAATCAATGAAATAAATGAACGATTGTATATAACACTTTGTTATCAATTCCATTGTAGTTCAATGTAATGTCCCCATTTTAGCTATACGCCCTTCAGTGATTGATAGCCTATTTCCGGAAGCCCGTAGGCTCGTCAGAGGTACAATTAGGGTTTCCTATTTTATAGAGGTTCTGATGCATTTCTGATGGCTTGTATGTTAGAGTTTTGGATGCATGTCCAGTGGAGTTTTCTGGGTTTTCAGAGAGCTTCGCAGTGGTATGTTTTGCAAAGGCATTGGGCAACTTTTTAGAATTTACTATTTTTAGTAAGTTCTATTTCTGGCAGTGCCATCTTGGGCAGTAGCATCAGCAGTCAACTCAGTTTCCATTTCGAGCAGTGCAGTTTGGAGCATATTTGGCTTTCAGCATTTTGAGGCTCATTTTGGGTAAAATGATTTATTCTAAGTCATTAATGTTATAATTTCTTATTGGCCCCCTTGGCCTAGTATTAATGACTTAAAGTTGTTTTAAAAGGTGGCCTTTGAGGGTGGATGCCTCATTGAGAGATTATTTAAATATTTCTAAAGTAAATATTTCTCCTCAAGTTTTGGATGCCTAGAAAGGTGAATTTAATGTTTTAAAAAGTTAAAATATTTCAAAAGTGAAATGGGTGTCTCTTTTGGAGGGAAAAAAAGATGGAAGCTGAAGAGCCAACAGTCACCTTCAATTCTATAAAAGCAGGCCATTGCTCATTCATTTCTCATCTTTGGAAAATTGTATTGAAATGTTGCTGAATTGATTTCAGAACCCGGCTAAGGGGAAGCTTAGCTTTTCTACTCCATTCTTCGGGCTTGAAACTATGGTTCCCTAGATGGATGATTGTGAGTGTGCTTCATCCAGAAGTGCACATTGAGTTTCAAAGTTGAAGATTTTGTAGTTTTTGATAATAATTCTCAAAATTGTGTTTGCTGGTCATATCATGGCTGAAGGAGGTTTTCATTAACAGTTTTTTGTATGGTTTTTATGTGCTTCTGGGTATTGAAGAAATTGAATCCTAGTACATGGGCGCCCCTTCCCACAAAAGAGCAAAATTTAATTCAAAGTATTTAATTTTATAATGCAAGATCGCCCCTCCCAGCCAGGCCATACCATTCAAGAGAGCATTGAAGTTTGTGCCAAATAATTGAAGGGAGTTTGATGCTGTTTTATCTTTGCAAGTTGGGCACCATCCTTCTTGAGAACCATTGCACTTCGTTTTAGCTCATTCGGAGGTAATTTGAAAGAGTTATGAGTATTTCATTGATGTACAGTTTGCTGGTTTGTATTTCAGTTGATGGCATTTCATATCAGACTTGACTCATTCCATGTTATGCTATAATTCTTGGACGTCTATGCTTCTAGTTTCATGTGCATTCATTTTGGAGGGAATAGAAGCATTTTGGATGATGATATGAACAATTCAGGGGAATAGAAGCATTGTTTTATGTTGCTGGTTTGATTATCTCAGTTTGCTGGTCTTAATATCAGACCTGGTTATTCCCTTTTCATGCTATATTTCTTTGGTCTTTCAACTCACATTTATGATCAAAAGTATAGTATAATTCTTGCAGAAGTTTGGAGCAGATTTCTATTGTAAATTCATTGCAATAAGCTCATTGTAAGATTGTAAACAGTAGTATTGTTCTAGTCATTTCATTATTGCAGTAGTATTGTTCTAGTCATTTCATTATTGCATTTACCTTGTGTTTAATTGTCACATTGTAACCCCTGGATGGTTTACCGCTAGTGTGGGAAAAAGAACTTGCTAATTCTCTCATTGTACCCACTGAAAAAGTGGTGAATTCCCACTCATGAGTGGATGCCCGCCACAGTGGATGAATTAGTTGAATTGTTTGTAGTATTCCCCCCATTGTTTAAGTGGTTGAGCGGAAATCTTCATGGTTGGTTCACCGTCTAAGTTCTTTCAGTTTTGTAATAAGTACTCCGCCATATGTTAGCACCTCGCCTTCAAAGGGATCTTGTGTGCACATTCTTGGCGTTGAGTTTTATCATTTACTTCCAGCTTAGTATTTCAAGTTCAGATTATTGCTAACGATCCCATCACCATAAGCTATCACCTCGCTTTCAATAGGATCTTGGTGAACTTTCTTGGTGAAGGTTACTTTCAAGTTGGATATCTTTTGGGATCTAACGCTAACATTTGGCGTAGTGCTGGTTTGTGTTGTGGAAACATCGAGAATTCAAAGGAAAAAATTAAGGGGTATATTTCATTCAACAATGGAAATTTGTCAAGACAATTTAGTGTTGTTTCTGATTTTTAATTTTAAAATTATGCATTTACATGTGCAAGAGGTTAAACCTCTTATCAAATTGTTGTTTCTGATCTTTATCTTTATATTCATGCAGGCCTGTAAGTGGTGTTGTATCTGAATTTACTGATTAATCATGCATCCCCTTAAATGGCTGAATACGGGCTCTTTAGGAGCACTCAAAACTTGAGTATTGATGTATAAATCTGCATAACTTAATCCATGATCTTTTTCTTTGAGACATATGTCCCTTTAATACCCATGATATGGCTGAGGTCATACCTTTTTATGGTGTGTATTCGTCAAAAGACATGACTCTTAGTTAATTTCCTTGACTAATTATTTCCTCCCTTAATCGCTCTAGGGATAATTAACTTTATTAACATTATCCCTTGCTAAATTGTCGACCTCCCTTATAGATTCACAGCTCCAAGGTATTTTAATCAACCACTTCCTATTCGTTGCTTATCATAACAATGTATTAGTCTTAATGCTGCATTCTATAAGCCTTAGGATCAACACTGCTGCTTCATATATTTCTTCCCTTGCAATGATATCGCCTCCACAGAAACCCATGAGTCTCATATTCCACGATTACTAATGTAACAAGCACCTATATTCTTCGGTGCTAGTTAGAATACATTGCTAGGGCTAAAATGTCTGCCTGAGAAACTATTTGTGCACCGTAGAAATGGATACACTTGACCTTCTTCAGAGACGAGTTTCTCATGCCTTTGTTCATACTGTGGTAACAGGTAATAGAGGAGGCTGAGTCTTGAGGGACGTTGGTTAGCAATACTAAGACCTCGATTATTTGTGAATGATAATAGGGGTTGCTGGCCAAGACTAATTGTCACACAGGAATAGCTGCTGAGATGAATAAGGGTGACAATTGAATACACTGTGAGATGTTCGTCAATCTGCCAGCCATTACGATACGGAATAATGAACGCCAGTAATAAGAGTCATCCAAACTCATTTTTTTGACTTTCTAATATATTCTTTGACTTGAGTGATTTTGGATTTCCTCTGATTTGTCTTTGTCTTAGATTTATCTACATGGGCTGCTGCTAATAGATGCATCGTCATGGGTGTATATAAGTCAGCCAAAACTAGTAAATGTAAATCTTTAATTTGACTTTTATATGATCGCTCGATGGGGTGTGGTTATTACTTGAGCACAAGCATATTTACAAATACAAGAGAAGTGATTATAATCAAGAGAGGTTATAGAACAGTTTAGGCTCTGTAATGATCGACAATTCGCTGTCTTTCCATTTGTCTTCCATGTTTGCACTGGGTGGGTAGATCTGTGGCACATAGGTTGACTTGTACAGAAGCCTCTTACCCATGTGCCAAAATTGAGTAGAGCACTTGGTGAGGTGTTGATTGAAGTGGCATTGACCTAGTGAAATGGTAGCATTAGAGTTTGATACTGTATGGTGTGGTGCTGACTCCATGCAATGTGGCACTGAGTTTTTTGGCATCGGTATTGTGTAGCATAGTGCAAGGTTGTGCAAAACTGCTTGCATGGTCAAAATTAGAGTGCAGACTGTCATGGCTTCGCTCATATCATATGGCAATAAGTTGTTCTAACATCTTTGTTCATCCAAGATTTTATTAGGGATACTATTTTTCTAGTACAATTCCCATGTTTGCTTTGCCTTCTTAGATTTGCTAAGAGTTTCCTTTGGCATTAGTGATGCCAAACATTTTCAGATATTCAAAGGATTTGAAGAAGCTAAATAAATTTAGAAAAAGTTGGATGCAATCTTGGTAATTCTAGTTATATCGAGTTGTGTAGTAAAATAATCATTTTTCACAGAGGACTCTTTCACCTAATAAGTAAAGCTAGCTGATTATATTGAATTGTATAAGGACCTCTTCCAAGAGTTTGATTTTACTTGTTTACATTCACAAATGAAAAGGATATGTACTTGGAAAATGTTGAGGGGGTAACATACCTTCAAATCTTCTTTTCTTCATAACTAACAAATGATAGATCAAGGGAAAGAACCACTTGTAGAATTGTGTCTACTTATAATTAGTTACTAGACTTGCATATAGTTGAGATAAATTTCTTCCTAAATGAATTTTGATTAAATCCATTGAGAGATGACCATGTGTAAAGCACTCTATAAGTGGAGCCTTCTATCATCTTTGTATAGCCCCTTAACAAATGGATTATCTCTGTCTCTCCATTGATTATTAGCTTTTAGTTTCCTATCTCATCTACTCAACCCTTGTATAGTGTCCATTTAAGATTCTTGACATATGAAGCTAAAGGATAGCTGAAGTTCATTTTATTAGATACAACTTTTTTGGTTACTTTCACTTATAAATATTCTAGTTATAATTTACGCACTACTATTTTTTTGATCAAAACATACAGGGTTTGGTTTGGCATGTCATCTTGCTGTGCTAAGTGATCTTCCATGTATTGGCATTGGGAAAAATGTGAGTCTTCTTAGTTTCAACTCTTGAATTTCTTTTTTAACGTTTGTTCATAATGCATTGAAGAAACCAGATCAACAACCATAAGAGTCTGATACTTTGTGTCTTGTTTGTCTTATTGAACACAATCTTTAATCTCAAAATGACGAAAGGTGTCACAAGATAAAATAAATTGTCTCCAGGAAAACAAGAAAATCATAATAATGAACATGGCCGTCTGTGTATGGTCTATTTATTGAATGTACCTTATCTTGGAAAATTATTTTTTGAAATTTTGCACGGAAGCCTTCAAGCTCTTAGTCCTTTGTTGGAAAATTTTGAGTGAGATTTGGCCCTGAAACATACTTATGTTGGAAAATATGCTGGTTTAGTTACTTTACGTTTGCTGCCTTTGGTTTCTTTATGCCTCGTGTCATTTAGGTTGGGCCTTATACAACAATTGCTTGTTCATGTTTTTGTTATTGCAATCTTTATACTTCATTTGCCTCTGTTTTTTATGTGATGGAGAAGAGTAAAGTTGATCCCAACATGTAAGAGCTAATATATTTATTAAAATTTTCAAGTTGGAGCAACATTTTGAGATCATTTACTCTTTTAAGAATTTTGAAGCTGAACTGGAAATCATCCTATTCCTGGTTTATTTAGTAGAGAAAATATAATTCATTGTTAATACATTGCTAGTAGTTGATGATTGTGATCAGTTACCCATTGTTTTGTAGATTAACTAAGAGATATAAAGAAAAAAATTTAGTTAAAATTATGATTGCCAGAGTTTTGACACTGCAATGCCTGTATAATATAAATTTAATCATGCTGCTACTTTTTTAGGACATTTTGTATTGTCCCCAATTTTGTAAGTCAGCATTGTATGTGAATAATTAATTTAATGTTGTCGGAAAAAGGAGCAAAACTAACTCAAGTTAGAGAAGTTAAAAAAATTTAAATAAAGTTACTTTTGAATTTCAAAATAAGAAATGGATTGGAAATTAAAAGAAAGAAGAAATTTGAAGAGTCAGGCCAACAGAAAGCCAAGGATCAAGGCAAAGGTGAAAAAGAATGGAGCACTGTTTGAGCATGGCATGGTTGATTTTGGTTTTGGGAAGCTTGGCTTTCTCATAACTTGAGGACGAAAACCCTCATGTTTTTAGAATTGGATGAAAACCTAATTCTTGTTCTGGCCAAGTCACACAGATTTTGCAGTTGGCTTTAAATGGTTGAAGTTTTAATGAAAAATGTGCAGTCTTGGAAAAACTGATTTCGGTATTTTAATTTGTATCAATGAATTTTGATTTGCCTATATATATATGATTGAATATACACATAGAAAGATGATTCAGAGAGTTTTTGCAAAAAAGTTATAAGCATAAGTTGAAAAGTCACAAAGTTCTTGGGAACCGTCATTTGATTTTAAGGACATCGGGTGTGTTAGATATTCACATTGAGCTTTGAATCATGGCTGGTGTGTATTGGAATAAGTTTACATGAGTCTGAATACATTGCTGGATAAAGGGATGAGACCATTCAAGTACCACCTCAGCTGAGTCGACAAAGCGTTTCAACGTGTAAAGCAGAGGTAGTGGTTTAAAGCATCGAACTCATGTCTGAAGGATGACATTGCTTATCATATGCTACGTCTTAAAGGAGACCGATATACATATATCAAGATCCTGAATAAAGAAGGCATGTCAGTGAAAGGCGACAAAAAGAATATGAATCGTGGCCCATTCTCAGGAAGAATCTTCCGTCTTTTGTAAGAAAAATGAAGAATGAGTATAATTCCTCCTTCCATCGCCGTTGCATTCAAAGGGAAGTCATTATAATTATTATTTTAAGGAGAACGAGCGAAATTGTGTAAATGGTGAGACTCCAGATGGTCGCTCTTCTCAACAATTATATTCATTCCTAGTGAACTCGTGAAAATTGAGATTCTATTTATTTGTCATGAAAAAAAAAGAAAGTCTTAATTTTGGTAACCATTGCTTTTGACTCGAATGGATTAATTCTATTTGTCACTCTTTAATCCATATGGAGGAGACGGGAGCAGTCTTGTGAAAGTCTAAAAATCTATGGTGTTGCCTCATGGGTAAGAGAATTGAATTAATACATATAATATTGCCCGTGCCTGTATATAGAGAATTGTATTTCTTTAGGGGAGCCATGTTTGGAGACATTGTCGTGATGCGATGATATGGTGAAATCTGAACCGACTTTTCTTGCAAGTCCGTTGAATTCTTCATAGGCGTTTCTGTATGTTTTGGGTTTATTCCTCAACACTGCCAAAATTCCTATTTGGTGTCTGCCACAAGATATTGGGAGCAGCCTATTTAGTGACTAAGCAACTTCGGTGGATTAATTAATATCTTATGGAGCCGCACTATATAGAAATTCCAAAAAAAGTAAGGTGGATAAATAAAATATGAGGAGAACCGTTTCAATTTAAGAAATCGAGCAATTGAGAACAATTTCGTATTTCTTTAAGCACGGGATGAACTTTTGGGAAGCCGCCAGCGATTAAGGAGGTTGATTGGTATTAAGTCTTAGGAGCTCTGGCAATATTAAGAAACCGCTTCTTCATAAATAACCACGATATATATAGTAATCTTTTTGGAGTTGCAACTAAAGAAAAAATCGCATATGTGGGGGGTGCTATGCAATTTGAAGCTAAGTCTGGCTATGATTAAATTAAATGGACGTGGGAGGAAGAACTAATCCTTGTTATCCTTTGTGAGCTGCGATTCATGAGAAGGTGCTGTATCATTATATTCGATAAGTTGAAGCTCAACATAAGCATTTGGAGTGACAAAGTCTGAAAATCCTAGGTCAGATAGTTTAGTTTATGTTATTGGTGAATATTACAATATTACAGGCTGTAACTTTTGGCATTTCAAGTGTTTTGTATTGACACTTTAGAGAACATTTGATATTACTCTTATGCGTAATGTTTAACTTTATATATTTTTGGTGTGCTGGTTTAAACATGATTAGAAATGTTATGTAAATTCTATATTTGCACTGCACTAAACATTACCATCTTATTGGGAGTGAGAATCTCTGGAGACAAGTTTAAATTCGTGGAGTATTTAACTGTTTGACGAAATGCCTGGGCAACTCAATTGGTGAAAAAACAAAAAAAAATTATTTGCAAACAGGGTAGGTTCTTACACATTTTTGACTAGAGATGGTCTAATCTTTTGGTACATAGTTGAACCTTAATGATAGAGATCATTTACGGATAGGTGTGCAAGTAGGTTAGGCAAACCAACTGCTAGGAGTATGATAAGGGAGCAAAGCTTTAGTTAGTAAATGATTCCATAAATGGATATCTCTTATAATAATGGCAAGCATTTTACCATAAGTAAGAATTGGTTGTGTGAGTTTATGCATGGTTTCCCTCAAATTTGGAATTTTTTAATTTTTAAATAATATTCACAAGAACCATCAAAAATGCCTGACAATACAGAAATGTTCGAGGGAGAACAGGAAACAAGAAGAAATAGTGTTTTCCAAGCAACATAGAATTAAGATTAGGGCTGTATTCCAAGGTCTTTGGACTTTGGAGGTTGGTGAAATAGTTTATTTCTGGGTCAAATTTAGTAATTTGTAGTCTACAGATAGGTATACTAAAGGGTTACCAAGACATTATGAATTATTTATAGTTATGCTGATGATGTTGCTTGAAAATTATAATTTCTTGCGACTTCAAGAAAAGACATGGTTTAATTGCCATATTCCGACTTTCCTAGCTCCAACCCTACCTTCTCCCAATATAATCTACTAATGTTATTTTTTATGTTGGTATTCTGTACTTAGCTAGGTAATGATATTTGATGATTCATGTTTCATTATTATATTATTTTTTATTGGGTTCAAATCAGAATGTTTAGGGACCTAGGAGGTTGAGGTGGTTGTATTCATTTGATGTATCAATTTTTTTGTACATTGAGTTTAATGCATTTCTGCTGCTCCTTTTGTGGTCATTTTGTTGTTTGATATTTTGCTATTGTGTTTCATTAATTTCTACAAATGGTGTGAGATCTTATCATGATGGCTGGTCTTTCAGGAAAATGAAAAATGTAGTTATGGTTGTTGTTGGTCAAGGAGAGGAGATACCTATCTTGGAGGAGACTTGTCCATGTTTTCAGAATCTCCTGAAGAACAAGTCCCTAAATTTGTATGAAGGTTATAATATTGTGTCCTTGAGTTCTGGAACCCATGTTCATTGCATAAAGGAAGAAAACAAAAGGTCCAAGTTTATGGTTATTTAGTCCCATTAGGTGCATTTAGGTAGATGATAAAGACCTCACTTGGGTGTTTGGAGGAGGACAATACAAAGGCACAACTAAAATTTAAGCATCTTTGAATTGAATTAATTTAAACGTGCAAAGTGGGGTAACCAAATTGCAAAGAAAATGACAGTACTAAACCTGTGAAAATAATCAGTTGAGTGAAATTTGTGTTGAATCTTTGGGGATTTTACTATTTTAAATTTAAATCATAAATGGTAGGGAAAAGGTCACCACCCAAGGTAGGGTAAATTGTCATTGTCCAAGATAGGGTAAATGGTTACTACTCATGAAGACTACCCCTTCCTCTTCTTTTGCTGCTTCAACCTTTATTGCCACCAACAAACACCCATGTGGCAGTTCTGTCCTTTGTGCAACTGCTGGAGACTACCAAAACTTGCTTGATCATGTGCCCTAACCATTTGCCAACACTTGCAGCATTGCTGCAAGCAATAATATTGGTCCAACTGGTGATTTGAGATATTGAGTGTATTTTATCGGATAACTAGAGTAGAGACAACACTAGAAAACAATCAGTTGATTGTTAGAGTGAAATACATTTGTAATGCCCTCATTTTTAAATTAGGACATTAGTGGACAAAACATGAGCCGACAATTTTTTTGTGATGCAATTGTGACATGTGCATGCCCCAATTGCACACTAATGGACTAGAAATGTCAAGGCGTTCCATGCCAACACTCTAGAACATGATGTGAAAGCACCAAGCAATGATCACATAGGGACCATGCACACCAACAAGAGACACTAGCAAAATACTTGAGTAATTGTGTGACAAGGCCACCACGGCCTACAACACCAAGAACAAACACTCGCAAGGCCAAAATTGTGACAAACAGAGAAAGGTGAACACATGCAAAGGGCTGGGTATTAGAAGATCAAAATCTTTCAAAAACCCCAGGGACCACCCAAACTAAGATGCGAGGCATGCTAAGCAAACCTCTAGGAACAGTTCTTCAAGATTCTTTTTGAAAGAGGCCAAGTAACACTTGCTGTTAGAATGGTTTGGATGATAGTGCATCATCAGAAGAAAACATGCCTTGAGGATCCTTGTGTGCCCACGTTGTAGTCCTCCACTACCATCATATAAAAGACTATTTTGCAACTGACTTTCTAACCTCAAAATTCAATATCCATGTAATGCCCCTTTTTAGGGTTTCCTTATTTGGTAGTTGGTGGTATCTTTCAAAATTTGTGTCTGCATATTCAGAGGAGTATATTGATGTTATCAGTGAACTTTTTTGGTTTTTTTCTGGGCCTTGGTGGGTAGAATTGCTATTTTTAGCAATGTCTATTTTTAGTAAGTTCTAGTGCATCTCAGTTTGGGTCAGTTTTGAGTTTGGACACACTTGCTATTTTTAGTAAGTGTTATTTTGGGCACTTGGTCTTGGTAGCTATGCAAAGTAGGGTTTCTAGTTTTGGCAGTGTGTTGGCATTTTATTGGTCCTTGGGATGGTGGTGATGACCTTCATTGCATTTTTGGCCATGTAGGTGGTTCTCCACATTTCTTGGAGAATACTGCTATTTTTAGTAAGTGCTTGTTTTGGTACTTGGCATCTTTCCTAAATCTTACATTCAGTACTCACCACAAAGCTTAGAAGCAAAGTTTTTAGATTTTGGGTTTGATCATTTTAATGAGTTAGCATTATGTTTGGTGATCATTACTCATATTTTAGTGAAATTCAGGAGTGTTGCTGATGGTTTTTGTAGATGTTTGCTTGCTGGTCAAACCCTTTCATGACCTAGGCTGCACTACAGTTTCATTGCTGCAGGTTGAAGGGTTGAAGATTCCGTTGTGGGTATTGACTCATTTGATTCCTTGATCTTAGGTGCCCATTCTTGCCAATTTTCAGAATTTAGGCAAAGTTTGTGATATTTGGGAGCTAGTCGCTCCTCCTAGCAGACTGTACCATTGGGGGGTTTTCATGTTTTTTGGGAGTTGTGAAGATTTATGCTCTTTTCTTGCTGTCCGGACTGATTTGGTGATGCCATGATCATCCTATGACCTTGGAATCAGTTGTGAATGTTCTATGGCGAGTTGGTGACTTCCTTGGGTTGCGTGCCATATTAGTGTTTTTTGTTTGAAGGGTTTTCAGACCTACTGTGGCATATCAGACCTACTGCAACAACCTTTCAGTCCTGATACAGTCCTTTCAGGGTTAGATTGTGAGGTAAAATTGATAATACATTGCTGAGGATATCTATTTACAAGTTGGGTTTCATGTGGAGGTGACGTGCCAGTCATATGCTTGTAGGTTTGGGTGTATCAGACTGCTGCAACAGCTATTTCAGATCTAAAACAATTGTATTTCAGACCTTGTTCAGACTCTTGGGTGCCAACATTGAGGTATACTTGTTCTATTCTTGCAAGGGGAACTCATTGGTGTTGTTGGTTTTCATTTTGGGCATCTTATTTTAGTTGGTTTGTTGGTATTTGGATGTCATTTCATATTACTATCTCTTCAGAAGCTGGATTATTCTTGTTAGTATCATTTGTATTGAGCTTCATTGTAATACTGACTTGGTAGTACCATTCAGTAATCTTGCTCTATCTAGTTTTGATACTAACCCCACTGAATAAGTGGCATTCCCGCCGAATAAGTGGATGAATTTTGTTTATGTACTGCTCACTGAATAAGTCAATAATTCTTTTTCATGTTAGCTATGCATCCCACTACATAAGTGGTTTTGGTCGGCTAGCCGCTCGATGCTTTCATTTCCTGCAATTTGTAATTCCCACTAAATAAGTGGATGTTTCCTTATGTTTGAAGATTTCATACTTACCCCACTGAACAAGTCGTTCATTTCAATAGCGTAGCATTGTAACCTTACCACCGTATGCTCTCACCTTGCCCACATTAGGATCTGTGTGATCAAAAAGTGGAAGGAAGTTTACTTAAGTTGATCATCTTTGATTTTTGGCTAATGCTAACAACTTGTGAAGTTTGGAAAAAAAATTAAGGGTGGGTTATTACAATGGTATGCTCTCACCTTGCCCACATCAGGATTTGGGTGATCAAAAAGTGGAAGGAAGTTTACTTCAGTTGATCATGTTTGATTATTGGCTAATGCTAACAAGTTGTGAAGTTTGGAAAAAAAAATAAGGGTGGGTTATTAGTAATTACAGTGGTATCAGAGTTGGCGATCTTGTTAGCCTGTTGGGAAGTTATCCCTTGTTGTAGATTTTTAGTTGCTTGTAGTGAAGCACTTGCATGTTAGAGTTAAGATTCAGTGGAAGTATTTCAGTTGAATATCTTGGGTCTGTGGTATTTTGCATGTTGGTGACCACCACTTGCATGTTCATTTCAGCCATTCCTTGACAGTTGTAGAAATGGAGAGTTCTACATACAGGGAGGTGATCACAATTGTAAAGTCTTTGAGTGAAACTTTGGAAGAATTGCGCAATAAGTGGAAGGATCCAGTCCTTAGGAAAGCGATTTTGAAAAGGTTGGTGAAAAAAGAAAAATCACAAGGAGCCTATGCAAGACAAGAGGAGAATCGTAAAGTAGCAAAAGATAAAGTTAGTAGTATAAATGAGCTTAGAAGAAATAATCTTTGCTTCTTATGCAAAGAATATTGGGAGCCTAGCCACCAATGCAAAAACAAAGAAGATGAATTAGTAACTTCCAACACATGTTTATTCTGACAGAATATTGATAAGCCCAAGGAAGATAGTGTGATAATGAAAGAGCTTGCTGATTTTGAGAAAACAACAACAGAAATTTCTAAAGTTGAGCCCGAATATAAGAGAGACAAACATTCTGAATTTTCCTATGAAGATGTCTTTTATCAAGAAGCATGTATGGCTGAGCTCCAAAATGATTTATTTGAAAAAGTTGCAATTACTAATGAAGTGTTTGGTGTTGCTGAAATTTTCAAAACAACGCCTAATTAGGAGCATCTACATCATTCCAGTGATGGCAATCTAGATTTTGAGTGGGAATCTCCCATGCATAAAGAACACCAGTTTAACTTCTCAAAGAATTTAGTAGAAGAGCATGATGAAATGGAGCCAGATGAAGATATTAAATCAGCACTTAGTTATGACTCATTGTTTGAGTATGGTGCTACCGTGATATTTGATCAAAGTGATTGTGAGGAGAAAGCAGATTTTGAAGATCATATGGCTCCTGAAAATGAAGATACTTTAAAAGCTTTGCTACATGGAGAATCAAGTCACTTGGCTGAACAAAGACCTAGAGAGCTATGTGAATTGAAGAATCAACTCTTGGTGACTAATGAGAAAGAGATTCAAGTCCTCACAAGTTTGGACAACACTCACAAGTTCTTTGAAATCCTCATGCAGAAAGGTGTTGAGGGTAGAGTTAATTCTTCGAACTTGCAACTTATCAAAGAATCTTTGGAGACAATGAAATCAAAGTACTTACACTTGATTAGAGATCGAGATTATTCCATCGAATTTGCAAAGGAGGCCATTAGTGCATTCAAAGAAGAAGAGAGAAAGGTTGATGAGCTTACTCTTGAACTTGATTCAACAAAAGATATGTTAGAAAATACTCAAATGGCAATAATGGAGGTAATAGCTGATACAAAAGTTTTCACGGAGCAAGAGAATGAACAAAGAGCTAAAGAAATCAAGCAAGTAATTGATGAGCTTGATATTCTTCAAGAAGAATTTGATTTAGAGGGTTTCCCAAAGAAATCAAAAGTTGCATGTGCAGATTTGGATCAACAAGATGGATTTGAGCAAGAGGAAAGGAATGACTTTCAAATTATTGATAATCCTCTCTTTGAAGTGAGTGTAGAGTCGACTTGCGATAATCCACTCTTTGTGAAGGAAGATGAAACATCTAGTGACAATATCAAGATATGAGATCTTGGTGAAGTTTCCAAGCATGAGATAGAATGTGGTTTTCAACTTATTGATGATTTGAGATCAAATCATGAGGATGTGCCAAACTTTGTGGTTGGTAATCTTCCAAGAAGGTCGCTTGATAATGAATGCAGAACATAAGTGAGGTTGAAGATGAAGTTTCCACATGGGATGTGTTGAAACATGGAGACTCCATCATGCCTAACCTTGAGGAGTTTCCAAAAAGTGATTTTGAGCCTACTGGAATTTTTTTAGCAGCAGTAGATAATGCAAGTTTAGAACTTGTTTTTCATAAAGAAATGGTAAGACAAGGGCCTAAACATGATTTCCACTTCTTTGACAATCCACTTTTTGGATTGGGAGCTGATTTGACATATGCTAATTCTTCTTTGAAATGGAATATGGAGACATCAATTTCTCCTAGACCCTTAATTGGTGATGCTTTCATGGTTAAGTTGCAAAAGAAGTCAAAGATGTCACAATCCTCCATGGGAAGTAGGAGGATGAGTTCATGATGGATGTAATATTATATGATGGTTACAAAAATCCTAGTGCCTTGGAGGTGCAATGTTTTGATGGCACTTGGATGATTTGAATGAGAGACATTCTTTTTGGAGAAGATGCCTTTAGTCTCACCAAGAGGTCTTTTGATGAGGCACACATGAATAGCAGAGTTGCGCAACTCAAACATGGTGGAGTCACATTGGGGGAGATTTCCTTTGCCCAGGATCATATGCATGGGTTGTTGGGAATTAAAGTTGATGGGAGAAGCATACCATGGGAGGTTATAGATCAAAAGGGTGATAGGAATGCTGCTATTACCTCTCTTTAGAGTCATCTTATGAGTCCATTTGTGTTCATACAAGTGGATTGGAGAGAGATTTTGAGCAAAATTTGGTACACTATTGAGTTGGAGACTCTTAAGAAGACATTTTTAGCCAATGGAATAATAAAAAAATTCATTTTGGCTGAAGATTTTCAGTGTTGCAAAAGTTGTTATTCTTTTGGGGTGCTGGTTTTTCAAAAATTAGACTATGAGTTGCCCATTTCAAGTTTGGATAGCTTCAAGTTTACATATTTTTAGTTCATTCGACCTCCTATCAGGATTGATTTATGGCTTCAGATGAAGGGGATAACAAGTTTAGCCAACTGAGTTCAGTGTTGGATAAGTTTTTAGGCACCAATCAATTGTTACTTTAATTCATCTACTTGCACTTATGTTTTGAACAGCAGGATATTTTCTAGCTATAACCATGATGTTGGAGTGCAGGAAGATAAAATTGAGAAGGTTGGCATTAATTTTCTTGGATTCACTTGTACGGTGCCTTAGTTTATGATTGTGGAGAGTAGTTCTCAGAAGAGTTGACCAAGAGCTTGCAGTATTTGCTTGCTCTTCTTACCAATGGTTTCCAAGAGGTCTCTTGCATGGATGTCCAACAGGACAATGCTTTTAGTAGATGGAGCTACAGATCTCCTAGGTTGATGTGGAACCCTGGGATCTTACTTGGTTTTAATGTGGATTAGATAGTTGTTTTCGGAGTTGTGATGACATTGCTTGAGGACAAGCAATCTTTGGGAAGGGAGGACTGTAATGTCCCCCTTTTAGGGTTTCCTTATTTGGTAGTTGGTGTTATCTTTTAGAATCTGTGTCTGCATATTTAGAGGAGTCTATTGATGTTACCGATGAAATTTTATGGGTTTTTTTGGATTTTTTTTGGGCCTTGGTGGGAAAAATTGCTATTTTTAGCAATATCTATTTTTAGTAAGTTCCAGTGCATCTCTGTTTGGGCTAGTTATGAGTTTGGACACACTATTTTTAGCAACTTGCTATTTTTAGTAAGTGCTATTTTGGGCATTTGGTCTTGGCAGCTGTGCAATGTAGGGTTTCCAATTTTGGCAGTGTGTTGGCATTCTGTTGGTCTTTGGGATGGTGGTGATGACCTCATTGCGTTTTTGGTGATCTGGGTGGTTCTCCACATTTCTTGGAGAACATTGCTATTTTTAGTAAGTGCTCGTTTTGGCACCTAGCATCTTTACTTGTTATCAAAAGCTTCTTGGTGCGATTAGTTTCCATTTCAAATGTCTCTTGATGCTTTTCATAAAATGATTGGAATTATTTTAATAATTACACTAAAAGTTATAAAGTAATGTTTTAATAGTACTTTAGTGTTAAATATTATAAAATGAAAAGGTTATTAAAGTTATTTCTTTTTGAAAAGCAAAAAACCAAAAAGTGCTTTTTTGGGACAAAGCAAAAAATGATTTTCAAAAAAGCAACGGAAAAACAAAAGCGTTTTTAAAAAAAGCAAGGAAAAAAAAACACTTTTTCAAAAAAGTAGGGAAAAAGCAGGGAAAAATCTATAAAAGGAGGCATGAGGTAGCTCATTTTATTATGCTAAATATGATAACGTTATGTTGTCGGATTGGAACCTGAGAGTTCTTTCCTAAATTTTTAGAGGAAGAAAACCCTCTCTAGGTTTTTGATTTCGAATTTGGAACATAGTCCCTAGCAAGTTGGGAGTGATTGCATTCAGTAATCACTATGGAGCTTATAGGTAGAGTTTTCAGATTTTGGGTTTGATCATTTTAATGAGTTAGCATTATGTTTGGTGATCATTATTTATGATTTTAGTGAAATTTTGGAGTGTTGCTGATGGCTTTTGTAGCTCTTTGCTTGTTGGTCAAACCCTTTCATGACCCAGGCTGCACCATAGTTTCATTGTTGTAGGTTGAAGGGTTGAAGATTCTGTTCTGGGTATTGACTCATTTGATTCCTTGATCTTGGGCACCCCTTCTTGCCAATTTTTAGAATTTTAGGCGGAGTTTGTGATTTATTGGAGCTGGTCACTCCTCCTAACAGGAACATTGGGGAATTTTCATGTTTTTTGGGACTTGTGAAGATTTTTGCTCTTTTCCTTGCTGTTCGGACTGATTTGGTGGTGCCATGATCATCCTATGACCTTGCAATTAGTTGTGAATGTTCTATGGCAAGTTGGTGACTTCCTTAGGCTGCGTGCCATATTAGAGTTTGTTGTTTGAAGGGTTTTCAGACCTGCTGTTGCATATCAGATCTGCTGCAGCAACCTCTCAGACTTGATACAGTCCTTTTGGGGTCAGATTTTGAGGTAAAATTGATAATACATTGCTGAGGATATCTGTTTACAAGTTGGGTTTCATGTGGAGGTGACGTGCTAGTCATATCCTTGCTGGCTTGGGTGTATCAGACTGCTGCAACAGCTATATCAGACTTGAAATGATTGTATTTCATACCTTGTTTAGACTCTTGGGTGCCAACATTGAGGTATACTTGTTCTATTCTTGCAAGGGGAACTCATTGGTGTTGTTGGGTTTTATTTTGGGCATCTCATTTCAGTTGGTTTGTTGGTATTTGGATGTCATTTCATATTACTATCTCTTGAGCAGCTGGATTATTCTTGTTAGTATCATTTGTATTGAGCTTCATTGTAATACTGACTTGGTAGTACCATTCAATAATTTTACTCTATCTAGTTTTGATACTAACCCCACTGAATAAGTGGCATTCCCAGTGAATAAGCGGATGAACTTTGTTAATGTACTACCCACTAAGTAAGCGGATGATTCTCTTTCATGTTAGCTATGCATCCCACTGCATAAGTGGTTTTGGTTGGCTAGCCGCCTGATGCTTTCATTTCCTACAATTTGTAATTCCCATTGAATAAGTGGATGTTTCCTTATGTTTGAAGATTTCATACTCACCCCACTAAACAAGTCATTCATTTCAATAGCGTAGCATTGTAACCTTACCACCATATGCTCTCACTTTGCCCACATCAGGATCTGGGTGATCAGAAAGTGGAAAGAAATTTACTTAAGTTGATCATTTTGATTATTGGGTAACATTAAGAAGTTGTGAAGTTTGGAAAAAAATTTAAGGGTGGGTTATTACAGTTGTATGCTCTCACCTTGCCCACATCAGGATCTAGGTGATCAAAAAGTGGAAGGAAGTTTACTTAAGTTGATCATCTTTGATTATTGGCTAATGTTAACAAGTTGTGAAGTTTGGAAAAAAAATTAAGGGTGGGTTATTACATTCTGTAAGGGTTTTCTAATGCAGAACCTGATTCTTCAACACAAAACAAGCCTTGAGAAAGCTAGACACACTCTCACATCAACTAGGATGTGGATTGACAAGTAAGCATTAACAAAAATTCATAACATCCATTTAGTAACACCAAGCATGCATTTCATTTGCACTAATTAGTATGATAATTATACAAGAATATGAAATGTTCTCCCAAACCATGTTTCTAATACAAAGCTAAGCATGATAAAATGATATAGAATGCCATGCTTGTTTGACACCAATGTCAAGATGTGCCAAAATAAAAGATAGTGTCATCACCCCTTATGTGGGTACAATACATTCCAACTCAAATGCGTTCAAAATAATAACTACACATCTATAAAAGGGGACTTCAACACCCCAATTTATTCATTTTCTTTACAAGATACAACATAGGATAATTTCACATGAAGATTTCTTCTAGAACAAAGATCAAATTCCATCCAAAAGTTATTAAATCAAAAAATGATTTTGTATCTTCAAAACGACTCTCTAAACTTTTTCTATCTATAGGGTTTCAACTTATTATGTGTTTGCAGGATTCTGAAGGATGGAATTCCGTGTTCGAAATTACAGAGTCCCAGTTATGGTGCGGCCATGGGAGGAGCCTTTTTTTCGGTTGCATCGAAAGAGAACACTTGCAGTCAGTGTTTAAAGTGAATTGCTCGACGGTTTTGAATTGCATCAAAACTATTGTTGGCGAAGAAATTCTCCACATATACTCCGAACGAATCATCTTCCCAGCAAACATCCTTTCTGTCTTCTTTTCGAACATCCTAGATTTGGTGTAGAACTACAATACCTTAAAGGAGATAGCAATCAAGGTCGTTGTTAGCAGCTACTTGTAGAACGATGCTCTGTTGAGAGGAGTGCAACAATATGACTTCAATTCAGGTGATGGCTTTGTGGGAGGTTTGTTTCCTCGACATTTTCTTCACAATAAGAGAAGGTATGCAGAGGCTTTACAAGGATTCATTTTGTCAAACATGCATGGCTCCTCATCTTTTCTAAACCAAGTACTCAGTAAATATCATTCTGAATTTCATTGGGAGGAAGAAAATAATTTTAAAAGGAAATTTCATACTATTTCTTTTCTCAAAATGCATGAGTGTATTCGAGGGATGCAAGTTTCAGGTGATCCACTAATTCGTAGGAGTAATAGATTGGTTCCTCAAGTGCCTGATATCAATATCATAGTTCATACGCAAGCAACATTAGCAAGTCAAATGCAATTTCTTTCTCAAGGTGTGCAGGATGAGAATTCGGTCTTTTGCTTGCGTAGGGGTGGAATTAAGTCTGGCTCTTTTCTAGAGTATGGCAGTCAGGGAGGGTTTGTAAATAGATTTTTGATACTGTTAAATATCACTCCATGTAATGCTTTAGTCAATTTTTTGTAAAGGGTGAATATGATCAAAGTCAATATAGGGTGGTCATATGGGAACATATTTTGTATGGGCATAATTCAATTCCAGTGCTAGTCATTTTGAAGGGTGGGTTACAGGTTTTGGCATTGTAAAAGGAGGATATGAAATGAACAAAGGGGTTTGTAATTAGTAGAAATATAGACATAAATAGACATACTAGGATCGTTTTGTATCTATTTGAGCTACAATCGGAGGTTTTCTTTCTGGTTCTTTCCTGCCGGTATGCTCTATTGAACCAAATTTTGTATTATTTTATTTTATATATAATATATTATATAGTGGCTTGCCACTTTCGCCAAAAAAAAGAAAGCATAATTACAATTTAGAGGCTACTTCCCAAACACGGAAGTATTGCACTCCAATACACAAATGATACAGTAAATAATATTACAACATTAATGAGCCACTCCAAGCTACTCCAATAATCACATTTACAACATGATACAAAATGTTACAACTTTAACAAAAATCATAACTAAGAACTCTTCTAGCTCCTAAGAGATCTAGAATGGACCTATAGAAGATGTTACCCGCCACCCTACCATACTATCATCATTGAGCACAATCAAGCTATGGAGAAGAAGATCATGGACACACCACTATCAAGGGAAAAGCTCACACACATACAAGGTGTCTCAAACAAGGCACCCACATTCACACAAGAGCCACACATGGTTTTCTTAGCACGTGATAAGATTTGACCAGACCAAACAAACAAGGATAAGAGGAAGGTAGCTAAGACAATGAAGTAGTTTTCCTCTTGGTTATCTATAACCAAGCTTGGAAGTGAAATAGACCACAAAGGTCTCGTAGTGAGTGTCCACCTTGTGGAGGCTCCTCAATTTTACAAGGGACTTCTTCAATGCTTGCATGTGTATAAGAGCTTGTTCAACACACTACACATGTTTATTACCTTTCACTAATGCAACATGTTTAAATTCAAGTTTCGATTCAAGATTCATTAATTAATTTTATTATTCAATTTTAAGAAAGGGCTTCTTCAGTGCATGCATCCCACATCTCTTCTCAAGAGCCTTGGTAATTAGTCAGTCCAAGCCTTGTATGCATATCCCCTAATCCTAAACAATCTCAAGGTAAATCCTCAATAGGAAGCCTATGAATGGGTAAGGTTTGGTTTTCCACAAAACATGCTCCCCAATGCACATACATTTTATTTGAATGGGAGAATACATTACTCCACAAAATAATGTCATTTCAAAAAATTCCAAATTCCAAAAAGAAATAATAAAATATTTTCAAGAGATATCCAAGTTTTGCCATTAATAGATCTTGAAGCTACCTTCCCAATTTTTTTTTCGCAAAAATTAAAACTTGCAAAATAAAAATTCTAAATATACTCCCACGGTCTAAATCTACTCAACATCACACTTTTCAAATCACAAATTTTATAGCAAAGTTTTATAGGGTTCAAAGAGTAATTTCACTAATTTTCACAAAGGTTAAATTTATATTAGATTAAAATTCAAAACACACCCTCATAGCCTAAATCTACCCAACAACACATATTCATGGTCATATACTGATTTTTGAGATATTTTATAGACTTTGGGTAGAAAAATTAATTTTCACAAAAATAATTTCCTACAACTTGAAATCTTATTTGAAATTTAAAATCCTACAACAAACAAAAATATTAATTACCTCAATGAATCCAAAAGCAATTCCAAACTGATCCTTTTCTCTTCCACAAGCAAATCACACAATGATAAACAATCTCCAAGCAAGATTTAATATTCCTATTTTGATTTTTAGGAAATATGCAATTTTTTTTTTTTGTATTTTATGATTATGAAAAATTTGGTTCAAGTTGCTGAAAGGAAATGTGGGAATTATATAATCAAACCCTATGGTATGACAGCAGCCAGAAATGAACGCAATTTCTGGAATTTATTGGATTTATGAAAGCCCAGAATAAAACCCTAGATCAATAATAATTAATTCAAGAATATTTCTATTAAAATTTTTTGTTGTAACAGCAGATAAAAGTGATAGCACTTATCCTTCATTAATAAGATCAGCAATAATAATATTCAGAATGTGCAATAAATTTCAGAATTTAATTAAACAAGTAGGAGTGATTAGATTTAAGGGTAAACTATGCCAAATTAATTATAAAGTTTTTAGTTCTGACTGATAGAAGAATATTTGAAATAAATGAATGAACCCTGAGTTGAAGAGCATCTGAATTACTACAGCAGGGTTAGTATCATTAACAGCTGTAAATATCCAACATTAATATACACAACTGACTGTATATGTTAGGAGGCTGGGAAATTCCCTTGTTATAAACTAGCGCAGCAAGGTAGGACTGCCCAGGCCTGATAAATGATGCAGTGACCTGTACCAAACCCTCCAAACTTAGTGATCAGACCTGGTAAAGTTGTAGTGACCTGTCCAAGCCCTTCCAAAATAGGTAATTAGGTCCAATATGATCAGTGTTGGGTTTTGATTTGGGGTGGTGGCTAGTTAGCCAAACAGTCTTGCAAAATTAGTAATAAATAGCCTTCTAAAATAGATTCAATACAACCCTGCAACAACAATTTAATCACCTTAAATGAAATATACAAGCCTACAATGAGACACTACTGAGAAACCAACAAAAATGTAGTATTTTTATCAAACATGAATTTAATGTTTCCAGCTGAATCAATGTACACAATGGCTATCCTTGAAGGAGAATCACCCCAAATATATGTGAGGGTTTTTGTCCTTTGGAAATTGCAGCCAAGAGGTTTCGTCTTTGTTTGCACACATTTGAAAGTTTAAATTTGCAAAATGACAATAATGGGTACCCAAAGAAGGGTGCTATGTAATGTCCCCATTTTTCTGAGTACTCAGCCAGCAGGGTCATCTATCCTATTTGATTCCCATAGGCTAGGCTATGATCAGGTATTATAAGGGAATAAATTAAAATTAATTATTTATAAAGTTGTCTAAATAAATTAAATCATAAGGATAACTTTGTTCTTAATTAATTCAATTAAAGTGACTCCAATAAAAATAATAAATATTATAAAGTCACTTTATTAAATAAAGTGTGCTTCTAGAAGCTTTGAGGAGGTTACATTGGATTCTTCTAGAAGACTTAGCTGAGCCTTTAAAAGGAGAGGAGAGCAAGTCACTTGATCATCTTGGTTTTGACATCTTCTATTAGATTTTCTTGGAGAGCTTGTGTTTGCAGGTTCAACGTGCCCTAGGACAAAAACCCTTGGGTAAATTCGTTGTTTGGACGAAAATCCAACAACCAAGTGGGTGGATTCATCCAAAATTCACATTTGAGCTTAATTGTTCAGTTTTGGAGATTTAGAGCTTCATGGAATAAGTTGTTGCAGAATTCAGGGGAGCACAACGATTGTGGAAATTTTGTGAAGTCTTCTTCGAAGACAATATTCTCATGAATGATTTGAGATTTCAGGCAGGAAGGTTTTCAGGTGAAATTCTTATATAATCATACAGGTTTATATTATAGTCTTCTCAAGGTTTTGCAAATGGGGTTGCAAACTAAGTGGCTTAACCTTGGGGAAAACTCTGTGGTTAAGCGCGCTTGAGCTGGAGCAGTACTGGGATTGGTGACCTCTCGGGAAGGCCCAGTGCTTCACCCTTGTGAGCATCACCTAGATGCAATGTGTGCTAAGTGGACCATTCATTATCATGAGAGATGGGTTCTTGTGAACCACTACTCATGAAACATGGGTCAATGAGTTTGACTCAAAAACTACACTATTGAATCTTGATAGCAATATTATAATTTGACACGTTGTGGAAAATACCTCCTACTTCTCAATTGATGAGCTAAAGTGTAACGACTAGGTCCTTCGGTAAAGTAAAATTTCCATAATTTACATCCTACAAGTAAGTAATCGTGTTAACATACATTGTAATAAAAAATTTCCTTTTCTTCATTGATAATATATGAACAAGATGCCATTTCAAATTACAATAAGGATTCCATTCCATTATAATAACTTCACAAGTACATGAAACATGAATACATACCTTAACTAACATAGCTCCAATGAGCTTTAAAACAAATAGTTGTAAGATGGTCCAAGATCTTCCCTTTTAGATCTTGGTTCTTCAGTAGCCTTCAATGGAGGAGAAGCATCACTCAGGCGCTTTTCTGCCAACCACAGACTTATAATGCGGTCCCCCGCACATCTATCATTCGATAGATGGCCCTCCCTTCTAACGAATAGATTGGTTGGGTAATCGATATTGTAAGCCAACTGAGCATAGTGTTGTGTCCTACACAACTAGAACCTTGCTATTTCACAATCTCGAACTAGTACAAGGATCACGATGAACTGACAGTGTAGTCTCATGCATCACACAGTCTAAGTGGATGATGTTCCTTGCACTACTTTGGCCAAAGTGTTCTCATTCAGTACTTCGAATGAAGGTCATTTATCATAAACACTACTCAGGGCCGATTTGACTTAAGGCCATCTTACACTATGTGTAGGTTAGGTCCTTTAATGGGTAATCAGTCACCCTAGACTTCCTACAACATTCTATCTACTAGAAATGAAACAGTCTACAAGTGTCTTATACAATCTCTCCTAATCAGGAAATCTTTATCCTAGGAGTACTCAAGCTTGCCTCAGCTAACCTAATAACTTAAGCTGAAAAGACCATACTTGATTCCTGTCCTCATCTCGGTCCTAGTATATAGCTACTGTTACAAACAATACTCTCCTTATGTGGAGATCATACATGTAATGCATTTCATACAAATATGCAGCCTTATCTTTTTATAGTTTACTTCCTATTTACAACTAATATGTAATTCCATAGTAACTCATTTTCTCCTTTTCATGGAAATGCAGTTAAACAAATGACTTCTTGCCAATGCACAAACAGTATTCGCAAAGAATATAACATTTTAGTATTCAAGATTAGAATGAATAACAAAAGAATAACTCATGCCTGATTTAGTGTCCTTTCAAAGACGATGTCTTAGCACTTCTGGTTGTTTGGCAATTCCTTCTCTAGTTGCAGACTTTCCTTCTCAGACTTACTCTCAAATGCCTCTTCTCACTCATAATATAATCACTTAGAAATTGATACTCTCAACTAAAAATAATGATTGCTCTCAATAATATGAATGAACTCAGAAATGTGAATGCTCTCAGTGATAGCAATGCTCTTAGGAAATATGAATGAACTCAAAAATGGAAGAAACTCGGATTATAAGAAGTGATGATGAAGAATGAATAGGGCGGCTATATATAGAGCCTTAGCCCAGTAAACTTCCACACTTTCAGGTATGAAAAATGACAAAACTCCATTTGAATAAGTCAATAATGAAATGTGGCGGGTTTCGGAGGTTAGTCGATCTCAGTTTATTGATAGCAACCAAAGAATGTTTCAATCTTGCACATGCTAAAAACTGTAATTTGACACCTACAGGCATCCCTCATTTTTGGCGCAATTATTTAGAAAATCAGTTTGATGATTCAACATTTAAGAATTAGTCAAGGTTGAATGCAATCCGCATTGCCATTTTACAGGGTTTGATTGCCAAACACACAGCTGTGTTGGAGTTTCAGCGACTTGGTCATGGCATGAATACTCCAGGCGCGCGTATTTCTTCTCACACAGCTTCATTTCATTTTTCCTCTTTTCAAAAGTTTCAACTATAGTTATGAATGAAATATTTCCCCTCTACAAGCTTGGTGTCATTTATCTCCAAAGGCTCGATTCAAATAAAAATGATTTGATATAACTTCATTTGATATAAATTGGTTCCCATAGTTCAATATTCGATATTTTATGAATTGATTTGTTCATAGATTTACATAGTTAAAAATAAAGTCTTCATAAAGACTTAACTATGCAATATATCGATTTCCCAAGTTGACTCAATATATTTTTAAATTCATATATATATTTAATTATATATTTATATATATATATATATGTTATAGTTTTATGTACTTTACCATATATATATATTTAAATATATTTCATATATATATATATATTTATATACTATTAAATATATATATATTTACATATATAAATATATATACATATACATATTTATTCCTTGAATACATATATTATGAGCCAGTCAACGTACTTTCAATATATATATGTATATGTAAATTCCAAGGAAAATATTATAATAATATTATTAATATCCACAATGATACAAATACCAAGACAAACATCACTCATAAATGCATACAGAAGTAGACGAGACTCCTAACGCCAACATATAAGCTATGGATGACTTACCTATAACCCAACACAACTGACTCAATTCACTCAATCTATGGTGAAGTGTGGTATGCTCAGGTAGTTTATTTTACCGGTTACCCGACCAAGCTCCTCTCTCGAGTGATACTTCCCCTCCGCTTGGAGGAATGGTTCATATCCACTGACATAAACTCATGATAGTGAAATGTTCACAACATTAGCGGTATAAACAACACATGTTAGAATACATAATTCCATAACATTATAATGCAATACTTCACCATGGATATCGTCAATTGAAGCAACATCAAATGAGATAAATTTCATATTGAAAACAAGGTACAAGCATTATTAATTCATCTCGAGAATTCACATTTACAATCACATTTACCCCATCTAGTAATAGTAAATAGTGACCTCACAATTTGGGATGTAACATAAAGGGACTCTATAATGAATGGTTCATAAGGCACAACACTTGTTGAGGGTTTTGCAAATGGGATTGCAAGCTAAGTGGCTTAACCTTGGGGAAAACTCTGTGGTTAAGCGCGTTTGAGCTGAAACAGTACTGGGATGGGTGACCTCCTAGGAAGGCCCAGTGCTTCACCCCTGCGAGCATCACCTAGATGCAATGAGTGCTAAGCGGACCATTCATTATCATGAGAGATGGGTTCTTGTGAACCACTACCCATGAAACATGGGTCAATGAGTTTGACTCGAAAACTAAACGGTTGAATCCTGATAGCAATATCATAATTTGACACACTGTGGAAAATACCTCCTACTTCTCAATTGATGAGCTAAAGGGGCTCTATAATGAATGGTTCATAAGGCACAACACTTGCTGAAGGTTTTGCAAATGGGGTTGCAAGTTAAGTGGCTTAACCTTGGGGAAAACTCTGTGGTTAAGCGTGCTTGAGCTGGAGCAGTACTAGGATGGGTGACCTCCCGGGAAGGCCCAGTGCTTCACCCCTGTGAGCATCACCTAGATGCAATGAGTGCTAAGTGGACCATTCATTACCATGAGAGATGGGTCTTTGTGAACCACTACTCATGAAACATGGGTCAATGAGTTTGACTCGAAAACTACACGGTTGAATCCTAATAGCAATATCATATTTTTATCTCTTCAAATTATCTAATGGCATACTAGCATTTGCACAAGAATTTTTTTTTTTTTGCACATAACAAGCAATACACAAATATGATAAGTCACTCAAGAAAGACACATTTACGGATCTAACAAACGGGGATCTAGAATTGTGACTGATTCAGATATTGGTTTTGTGGGTTTTCATGTCACATGTCCTATTACTCTACACAGAGTAGGATGGGTTTATGAAATCAAACAAAAACACTCACAAATATCATAGGGTCACTAACTCAACAGAATGAACAAGGTGAGGTGAGAGGGCTAAGTGAAAATCCATGTCATTCTCTTCCACATATCATCCATTGGCCAAACACTTGTAAATTCCTGCATACTGAATCAAACATTACATGTATCTACCCAATATGGAACAATAGCTGTAGCGAATGGTAAATTATCCAATGACATAATATTTACATTTAATAATCATTTTTCTATTAAAGCATCCATTTAAGCAATATGATTGATACATGATGTAATTCGTTCCAAAGGATAACACTGTAGGAACTGAATCTACCCAACTGGTATAACAATGTTATGAAAACAGTGAACTTGAAACACCAATACATAAAAACATAAAATGATACACATGTATACACCTATATAAAGATCCAAATATACATCTGAAGAATCCAAAACAGTTCATTGCTATCTGCAAACAATAGCCAACCAATACAAAATTAACTTAACAGTATCACATAACTTTGTTACTCCAAAACAAAAGAAGTGGAAGGCACAAAATGGCTGTGGGCCTTACAATATCACTCTCAATGTTGTTGTAAGTGAATTTGCAGCACCACAAAGCACCTGCAGTTTCACTGTAGGTGAGTTTGCAGCATTGTCATGTCAATGCAAATTGCTGCAGGTGGCTTGCAACTTAACCCCACTAGGCCACCTAAATTATCCATTTTTAGATCAATACAAAATCTGTCATTTATGTGTATATGAACTGTCAAGTCTTGTGCTCATACTTGAGAAGCAAAAATAGATGTGGCAAATCAGGTTATTTTTTGTTACATTTTGAAAATCCTCAAAAGCAGATGTTGTACATGTGAAAATTTTAAGATTACCCCTAATTTTTGTTCTAGAATTTAGTTAAATTTGTATTTTACAAGGGAGAATCCTCATCTAATTTAGAAAGATTTCATTTTATACGCAGTGCCATTTTGTCTTGGCCTAGAAAGCACAAATTAAAATGTTAAATTATTAATTTTCTCTAATCTGTTAAATTACCCACAATAGTAAAGTAAAAGTTTTGTTCAGCTCATAAAAGGACCTGTTATGTTTTATTCTTAATTATACTTTGTCCCTAGCAACAATCATGAGGTGCAATGTTAGTCTTCATACAATATAGCCATGATTTATTTTTCCCAATAATAGATTAAAATGCCAAAGTTGCTCAAGCTTTCTAAATAGACTTGACTGTCTTCTGTTGATGAAATGTTCTGGCATGTTACATGTCAATGTTATGCAGTAAGCCCAAATTTGTTCTTTGTTTATCAAATTTTATGCGTAGTCATACATATTGAGGTTTTGATGAAGGATTAGATTGGTTTGTTGCATGTTCGTTGCATGTTCTGCTTCTTTATAACTAATAATCCATCTCTCAAAATTACTGTTTTAAGCATGTAATTCTTGTGGCTAATGTTCTTATATGGTATATGGTTTTTCTTTTAAATTGTAGTTGCACCACATTGATGGATTGACTCAGATGCAAGTAAAGAAACATTTTGCAAGAAATACAGAGAGTGACGGAGATTTGATGCCTTTGATTGGAAAGTCTGGTCGCACTTGGGGAGCTGTAAGTAGATTACGTACTATTATATCTATAAACTTATTATGTTTTCTCTGTTGCCTAGTTTTGCATTTGATGATTCCATTTATACGTTACTCTACAAAGTTCATGATTACAATAAAAGTAAGTTTGGATGGACAAGAAAAATCGCACTTCTCTTTAATCCGTGCCTTAGAAACCTAGACTCTAGGATTTTTCTTCCACTTGGTTTGTCTAATGATGAAAATGCACCATGTGTTTATTACTATAAGAGCTTCAAAAATTTGAATAATAACTCAAGTTGGCACACATGTAGGTTCCTTAATGTTTGAAATGGCATATGAGAGAATGAATTAAGAAGGCCCTACCTAAAAGGAAAAAAAATCCCATTAGAAAATGAGCCCAACTGGTGGGCTTGAGTTGACCAATTAAATCATAAATAAGCACAACATAATGCACATAAGCCTAGACAAGCATGAGGACTGACAGACATCTTTCCAGCACGTTTGGATCCCTATTTCACCACATATTGCTACAAATTCATTCTAAAGAGATCATTTACAATCTACATTAATTGTGCTTCCTTCCTTGATGTATCAAATAGAAAGCAGAGGATTTTTTGGCTGTGACAACTAGAGTGCATTCTTTTGGTTGTAGTGACTTACTTTTGGAAACATATTTCCCCTAGGAGGGTGGCATCTTTTTTCTTTCTTTTTTTTTTTTTGAGGGTGGCATCTTTAGTGTAAAGGTCTATTTATATTTTAAGGTATGGTTCAACTCTTTCTAATCTTCTGTAGAAGTAGTTGTACATTTATGACAATGGGGCTGCTGTTTGTACACATAATGGCTGTTATGGCTGCTCTCATGAGGCTTACTCTACAGAACATGCTGAAATTAAACCAAGGGGCCGGTGCTGGCACTTTGATTGATGTCCAGAAAGATAGCGGAGGGCAGCCAACACGTGTGAGACCCAAAAGAAAAATAACTTCATATGCAGAGATCAAGGCAGGATCTACATCATCATTAGAAATATTGTAAGTAAAAAAGGATTCAGAACTGCTGACAGAATCATCTGCTCCCATAGCTCAAAAAATGCAACAAATACAAGAAGTCATCCTCATTCCAAAGCACTAAAAAATTAGTGAAATGTTTGCCAAAGTCAAGAAGTGATGGGAATTGAAGAAAAGGTCCACTCAGGCAATCCAAGTTCGAAGAGGGACACTTTGTACCCGTTCCCATCTAATTTCTTGTTGTATTGAAACATGATAGTTAAGAAGACTTAATGGATCTTACCTCTTTTAGAGCCTTCCCTCTCTTCAAAGATAGTTCATTACATGGCCTTAAGTGTTTAAGGGGCTGAGAGAGTTTTTAAGGAACAAGTTTGGGTCAACATGGGCCAGCATCTGAGCAAGGCATAATTGCACTTGGCATTGTTGACATTTCTAGAAGGCAATGGGAGGCATTTGCATTCAAGAATGAGATATTCGGCTGCAGGG
This sequence comes from Sequoia sempervirens, assembly GCA_007258455.2. Taxonomy (NCBI): domain Eukaryota; kingdom Viridiplantae; phylum Streptophyta; class Pinopsida; order Cupressales; family Cupressaceae; genus Sequoia; species Sequoia sempervirens. The sequence goes on along the minus strand of VDFB02348294.1, from coordinate 133,125 downwards.
GATGCCCCACATCATACTCACCAACATTCCAAGCACCATTGGCCCCATTCTAACTCAAGTGTTTGCTTTATACTTTATAGGGATCTCCTATTGGGATTCTTGTCTGGCATTGTTCTGCTTGAGTTGGGTCATGTGTTTTGCACTATTGGCCCAAAAAAGCATGAGAAACAAAAAGGGGCCGTCACATAGGGCAAGGTTTTACAAATGCTTCAAGCCGTCTCTTTTTCCCCCTCTTTGTGCCTCTCCCATTTCAATCATATCCTATCTGATAATCTAGGCCTGGATGAGTTGTGTGAGATTGGGGGGAGCACAGAGAAGGGAATCTAGAGATCTAAGGAGCATCTTGCTCAAGCAAAGGAGAAGCCTCTCTGAAGATAAAATCAGCTTGTGCTCCATAAGAAGGGAGGCTACATGGCGGAAAACATTGCACTGACTTGTGTTTTTGCCTCTTCTAAGTAAGAGTGCCCAAGAGTTGCTAGAAATGTTGTAATTTTCAATTCACATCATTCAATAGAAGAAGTTTGAGGCAAACACACCATCTCCTTAAAGTTTCCATGTTTAGTAGCAGTAGTCATGGGCTTGGTAGTCTTCCTTCAGCTTTCGAGAGGATGTGCTCAAGCAATTTTGCCTTGGAGTTGGGTGTCTAGAAAGTGGATGCAAAACTTTCAAGTGGTTCCAAGCTCCCTTGTCGAAAGAAAATCCCACTCACCATCGATTGCTGATTGGATAGTATGGATTTACATGCCTCAGTGGGCCCCACATCACGTGGGACCCACCACTTGCATCCAACTTTGAATGTGTGTCTTCCTACCAAAGGACATTAATGAGTGGTCACTATTCACCCACTCAATCCTAGTTCCCACTCAAAGTACTTTCGACCACACCACTTACTCACATTTGTGTTGCCTTACACTATAGGTGTCACTCTCCAATTGTGTGCTAGAATCCCAATATTTCACTTGATGTGAACATTGGAAAAACCAAGGTAATGATCTTTACCATATAAGAAGAAATAAAAAAGAAAAAAAAATTGAGTTTGAAGGAAGTCCCTTGCAAGTGATAAATGAATACAAATACTTGGGCCTTGGATTTCACAGTAACCTCAGTTGGGAGGCTTGCAAGACAAAAAGGATTCAAGGGAGATGGAAAGCTTTATGCTTGCTTCAAAACAAATGCAGATCAGCTGAGCTATGAGATTGGAAAATAAAAGACATATTTGGGCTGCTTGTAACACCAGTGGTGTTGTATGGTTGTGAAGCTTGGGATAACAACATACCAATATCGAAATGGAGACAAATTGAAATATTACAAAGATGTTTAATCACTAGCAGTTTCAAAATAAAAGCTACAGTCCCATACAAGATTATCTTAGCCGAGGTTGGAGCCTTTCCAATTGGAGCAATTGCGATGATTTGGTTGCTAGGTTGTTTGAAGAGAATGCAGAACATGGAAGTACACTGCTGGTCCAAAATTGCAGCAGAGGAAAAGTTATATATAAGAAAAAACATGTGGATGAAGCAAAATAACAAGTGGATTAATAAATGGGGAATTAACATGTAAGACTGCCCAAATGTAAATGTGGAAATCAAATGGTATGTGAGAGAAAGTAAAAGCTGTAATGTAATAAAAGAACTCAGGCAGAAAAGGGAATATTATGTCAAGCAATCCAATCCACATGCGACCGCAAGCAAAACCAATATATAGGGGGGGATATAGAATGAAAACTTAAAATACCTATAGCCTAGCTAAGAACTAACTCACACTATCTTGGGTGCAAAACAAGGAGATGGAAACATCCAAAGAGGAGTGGGTTGACAGGGTTTGTCATCTTTGCACATCAGGATCAATAGAAACAGAATGACATTACATCATGGAGTCTATGGCTTAAGATGACATTTGAGTCAATTATGTTAATATTCTAAACGTAGAGTCTTTAACAACTTTGTTTGAGGAAGAATGGATTGCAAAGACAACACATTACTTGATCAAGATTCATAGCAGAAGAACCATGATAAGCAAAGAAATAGGGGACAGTTAGAAATAGGGGTTGTAATTTGGTGGTTGCTGCTTTTGTTGTTTACTACGGGGTTCAACTCTCGGGTCCTATTGATTGCCTAGTCTTGTTGACGACATTAAAAACTTTCATTTCATTCATGGTGATGGTGCTCCATGCACTCATCCAAGGATCAACACCATTGATCATTGGATTTCATGGGCACTCTACAAACATTTAGCAGATTTTCTCCAGCTCATCCCATTGCTATTGTTACAGATAAAAGTAAGTGCCTAATTGAAGATGCTGTGATTATGTGGCTTGCTTGCTTGTTTAGATATAGGCTCAGCCCCTCGTGTAAATATCATTTTGCTCATCTAGTAATATAGTCATGTCAACATTGTGTTGTTTAACATCTTGTTTTGGAGAGGGTCCTCAAATCTGAAGCCCTCGTATGTTTTGTGCCTGCTCATTATTCTTAGATGGATGTGGTCTAGTTAATTTACTCAAAAGGTTCTCTTTAATTCTATCAATCAATTTCATTTGAAAACATGTTAGTTTGTTTGTTAGGCTGCAAATGTAGGTTGAATTAGTCTCAGTCCTCACCTTATCTAAATGTGAGTGGAAGGTTGGACACTATAAGAAGGGACAAATTGATATTTTTTGGTGCTTCATTTGCTTGTCTTTAGTAGAGTAGATTCTTACTAAAAATGAACTGTTGACACCTGTTCATTTTTAGAGTAGCATTACTTTAGACAATCAGCATTACCACACAAAAGAGCCAACCTTCTCTAGAGATTTTTGGTGTGTTTTGGGAAGAATGGGTGCAGTGGATTTCCAAACTGCTGGGTTTTCTGGAACCAGCGACAGTCGCAACATGGGCACAATCACCTTTGGACTCTACTGGGTCTAATGACTGGTGTGGTGAGGATCTCCTCCATACTTCCTTTCCCAGTTGGGGCCACACCTCTTTCCCTTCAACCTGCAACATGAGCACGATCATCTTTTGGACTCTACTGGATCTACTGACTGGTGTTGTGAGGATCTCATCCATTGTTCCTTTCCCAGTTGGGGCCACACCTCTTTCGCTTCAACCTGCTTCCATGCGCACAGGCTAGAAACTGACTAACGCCCTGGGATGTGCAGGGGCCCAATATCCCAAACAACAAACAATACTAACTTCAAAACTAGTCTTGACTATATAGAATAATTGAGCTAAACAACGAGAATGAATATCAAATCAGTCTAAAGAAATTTTCCAATACTTGAAAATGTCAAATCTTCACTAAAAACTTCAACATTATATTGCAGAGTAGAAATATAACAAATTACAACCAGATGAAAAAGATGTAGTTTCTGCAGAGGATATTATGCACTCAAAATTGCATCTCTAGCAGTCGGGACTATTGCAGCATGGCAAGAAAAATGATTATGGAAGCCGTAAGGTATTCAAATTTAGAATGTGTGGTTAAGTGAACAGTGCAATGAACAACATGCTTCGAGTTTAGCATCTCATGAACCAGTGTTAAGGATGTTACAGATGAGTTTGAAGCGAAGCTATCTGAGGAATGCTGTGCATAAGAGCATGAACTACAAGAGCTACTTGAAACAAAAATAATTTGAATAAACTATAATAATTTGAATAAACTATACAGTGAAGAAGAGAGAACATTGATCAAGAGGTATGAGAATTGAAGGAGAATGATGTTCAAGTCAGATTCTTGTAAACCATTGATCCCCAAAAGAAATTTAAGAACAATAGAGTTTTTTCACAATGTTTCTGTGTTTCCAGGACAGAGGAATGCGGCGGGGCTGGGGATGGAATTCTTTTTCCAGATTTTGGGGACAGTTACTAAAAATTAAAAATGATATTTGCAAAATGGACATTGAAAATGCATACCATAAAGAAACTGAAACAAGCACACATTTTTAATTAAATAAATGAGTATTTTAATTTTTAATTATGCCAATCACCATCTCTCATCAACAAGGTTGAAGTTATAAAACAAACATTCAACAAAGAAAATTGAACTGCTAGAATGAAAATGCTTAGTTGCATCCCTTTCAGATTTACTCTTTGGTATTTGATTTTGTTTTTGTTCTTTTATTTTCTATTTTGTTAAACAGGCCTGGCGATCAGGGAGGTCCAGATGACTCCAAGACAGTTGCAGTACGTGCTGCACATCTCAAGGATGGAAGCACATCCCTGTTACTAAGAAACATAAATGGAGAACTTCTCAATGTTAATAGAAGTCGAGGAGATTGTTAGGGGATGCCACATTCCTTTTCCACATTTCCCAAAATGCCCCAAATGGCCATTCAAGCACAAGGGACACACCCCTGGGTGGGTGTGGCTTTTCATGAATCATGGAGAACAAACTGTTCTACATGTATACAAAAGAATCCATTATTTAATAACAATTGTCAATTACAGTAGAGACTCAAGATCGTTCATTGAAAATCATCTATTGACAAATGATGCTCAAATATTTAGTGCAGAGATATTGTAATGTCCCCTTTTTAGCTAGCATCAGTGTTTGACAGATTGGCCTATCATTTGGTCCTTGTAGGCTAATGATGGTGATTAGAGGGCCTTGCGAGGGATTTATTTGGTTCTCAGATGGCAATTTATAGTGTTTTCTTCTCCAGCTCTTGGGCATATTCAGAGGTGATCTTCTTCAGGTATTTTGGGCTTCGTTTATGCATACTTACTATTTTTAGTAAGTCACTCAGATGTTGGAGTCCAGTCTTACTATTTATAGTAAGGCACCCTGGTGAGCAGAGGAATCAGTGGGCTACCTTCTGGCGTTGATGGAATTAATTAATGTTGATTATTAAAGGAGTTATGATATTTTAATTATTATTAAAGTGAATACTTTAATAATAATTAATTATAAAAAGTGAATATCATTTAATGACTTTATTGACTTTATATTAAAGGCTTATTAAATAACATAAAGTCAAATCATTTAGTCATTGATATGGGCGCCCAAATGAAAGGATATTATAAGGCAACAAAAGACAAATATATTTTATTATATTAAATGTTGAAAAAAGCCAAAGGAGGTTGTACTTTTCATGAGGAGATATAAAAAGCTTTGAAACAACATTTCATTCATTATTCAATACTTAGTCAATTTGTTGTTTTTGCTGAGAAGAGGAGAAACAAGGGTTTCTTGCTGCAATTTGATCTTGGAGAATGTATTTTCTCTCAGATTCAAGCATCCTACAAGTGTGAAATAACACCCAAGGTTTGCTCATACAAGTGGCTTCAACTGGAGGTCACATTTGTGCAGATTGGAATTGTTTTTATTTAGATTTCTGAAGATAATTGCTCTGACCAGAAGTTTATATTAGCTTCCATCATTGTTGCTGTTTGTGCACACTGTTTAAGGCACATGGGAGACTCATTTATGCTGGCCATACAATTTTTGAAACCAGCCGTACATACTCTATCCAAGGCGTGAGCTCTCTAGGGTGAATCGCTTGGGGTCTCAGCTAGTTTCCTTCATCACTTTGGATGGCTAGAACTTGGCAACCATTGTGCATCAATTTGAGGTGGAGAAAGCAATATTTTGTGCAAGGTGTCCAAGCCAAGGGTTTTACCAGCTGCTGCTATAAATATTTCAGATTCAAAATAATTTATGCTTTGGCTTCCCGGGTATGATGCTATGTAATTACTTAAGCATTAAATGAAATCTTAATTCATAGCTTATTGTATTGCTTCAGTATTACTTTATATTTGCATTAGTATACATTATATTTGCATTTCCTGGCATAAACTTGCAAAGACACAAAAAACCAAAAAACCATAAAAACCAAAAGAATTAGGCAAGGCAGTCCCAGTTAGCAAATATCTCAGATCAGGGTGGGATATTTTAGTGGTATCAGAGCACAGTCTTCCTGCCATTTTGTGCTGGTAATATTATTTTAGAGTAAAAAGAGCATTCAATACACCAGAGGTGCAGCTAAGTGGGAACCACCTCCAGTTCCGAAAGGTGAAACAGTTTCAAGTATTCTGGGTATTCACAATATTGATAGTGATAGTGACACAAATAGTAATACAGGTGCCATGGCTGAAAGGGAGAAGAGACGGGCAGACTCAGTTAGTCCTGACTGCAAAGCCAGTTGGCAATTTGAGAGTATGATGGACATGATGTCTCAGCTTATCGGCACAATGAGGTAGTTTACCCCACCAGAGCACACAGGTAATCCTGGTGAGACTAGTGGTACAGAGGGATATGTTCAGCCTAATGAGGCAGTGCAGTGGTGTACATCTTCTATTGGTTCAATCCTTAGACCCAACCAACCAACCTTTGCTCCTAGGGAGGTGCCATAGGCACTAGAGGTCCCAGTGTAGGAGCCACATGTTATCATAGTTGGTGATATTACACGCCACTATGCTGAGTATATGACCCTACCATCTAAGATCAGGGAATTGTTGACTCTAAATCAGTTCCTGGATCTTAAGAGGCCTAGAGGTGGTGGTGCAGTTAGGATTGAGCACAGGGCACCACAGGGAACACATGATTTGCAGCAGGCTGTGAGCAAGGTTACCTTGCGACACTTTGACGGCAGTGATAAATGCATTGGGAGATCATGGGTCCAAAAGTTGGACAACTATTTGTCTCTAAGACCGATGCCATAGGATGAAGCGATTAAGTTCACCACTCTACACTTGGATGGGCTGGCGCATGAGTGGTGGTATCATGGCATGGTTACATTACAACACCATCTTATCGCTATTTATCATGAGTTCACTAACAAACTCATTGAGAGGTTTGATTGTAAAGATCCAGAGTTATATTTTAGGGAGCTAGCTCAGCTCAAACAGGTGGGCACTTTGGAGTCTTACATTGGTGAGTTTCAGAGATTGTCAGTGATGGTGCCTAGCATTTCAAAGACGAAATTGGTTATTCTGTTTTGTGAGGGATTGCTTGAGCCATTGCGAGGTTGGATCAAGGAATTTGACCCACCTACTCTGTAGGACGCGATGAAGAAGGCTCGAAGCATGGAGCTCGTTGCCTCAAACAAGCAGTCTCTGCCTAAAACCTTGACTCCTCCAAAGGATGAGAGCCATCATCAAGTTGCAGATCAGAAAAAGAAATCAGCAGTTAAGCTTGATGATGAGACCCTTAATGACTTAAGAAAAAAGAAATTATGTTACCGGTGCAAAGGGCCTTATAGTAGGGATTATAATTGTGCAATTAAGGGAAAGGCAAATCGAATGGAGTGGTATTACACTGATGATTTAGATTCTGAAAATTCAGAACAACGAGCTGATACAGAGGATAATGAGGTAGGGAGAGTATTCATAGGGTTAGGAAAAGATGCAAAACTATATCCTATGGCATTATACTCTAGCATCCAAAAGCAGGGGTCATTCAAAATTAGAGGAGTCGTGAATGGGCAGCATTGTATCACTTTGATTGATATTGGAGCTACACATAACTTCATCGATGAGGGTTTGGTTTCCAGGCATGGACTTCAAGCAAAGAACTTTGAGGGGTTTAGGGTAAGAGTAGCAGATGGTTTTACTCTTACTTGCACCAAGAGGATCCTTAATCTCACTTTGTTGTTGAATGATTACGAATTTCAAGATGAGTTTTATGTCGTCAGCATAGGTTAGATGGACATTGTGTTGGGCATGAAGTGGCTTCATGCCATTGGAGAATTTTCCCTCAACTTGCAGAACATGGAAATGAAGTTTGAGGTGAATGGTAAAAAGTATGTATTGAGGGGAATAGCTGAGGGGAGTTTACGTGCCATGGTGTTGGAGGAGCATGAGCAAATCCAAGGGGAGTATGATTCTATTCATTGCTCCAAAGGTTCAGAGGAAGGTAATTCAGATCAACAAGGGGTTAATGTGCAGTTTGTTAATAATCCTCTATTTGAGAATGATGTTGGTTTGGTTTATGACAATCCACTCTTTGAGTTGGATGACAATCTCCCTCTTGACCCTAGTGTGGAGTTGAGTGATGATCACGGAGTTTGGGATCCTTCTTGTGCATCAGGATTCTGGACAGGGCTTAGAGATGAATTCTACGGCATGCACATTGTGCGGAGTGCATACAGTTATACCTTCAACCCACTTGTACATGATTTGACTTCGATGCACAGAGCTCACGTGCATGTTCTGGACAGTTTGTATGAGGTTTCTCCTTGTGCAGTTGAGGAAAGCAAACCCTGCTTGTATCTAGAGTTGCTTTTTCATGGTGATCATACTTTTGAGACACATGATACAAGGGTTGACCTTGGTCAATGTGTTTTATCAGTTGTGTTGATACTGGTGCTATAGGAGTTGTCTAGAGACAAGGACAAACCACAGTCCTTCCCTTGGGACCCAGGTGGTGATGTGTTCTATTCCTATCTTCAGTTGAGATTGCTTGGGGTCAAGCAATTTCGGGGAGGGCGGATTGTAATGCCCCCTTTTTAGCTAGCATTGGTGTTTGACGGATTGGCCTATCATTTGGTCCTTGTAGGTTAATGATGGTGATTAGACGGCCTTGCGAGGGAGTTATCTAGTTCTCAGATGGTAGTTTATATTGTTTTTTTCTCCAGCTCTTGGGCATATTCAAAGGTGATCTTCTTTAGGTGTTTTGGGCTCCGTTTATGCATACTTACTATTTTTAGTAAGTCACTCAGATGTTGGGGTACAGTCTTACTATTTATAGTAAGGGGCCTTGGTGAGCAAAGGAATCAGTGGGCTACCTTTTGGCGTTGACGGAATTAATTAATGTTGACTATTAAAGGAGTTATAATTTTAATTATTATTAAAGCGAATACTTTAATAATAATTAATTATAAAAAGTGAATATCATTTAATGACTTTATTGACTTTATATTAAAGGCTTATTAAATAACATAAAGTCAAATCATTTATTCATTGATATGGGCGCCCAAATGAAAGGATATAAGGCAACAAAAGGAAAATATATTTTATTATATTAAATGTTGAAAAAAGCCAAAAGAGGTCATGCTTTTCATGAGGAGATATAAAAATCTTTGAAAAAGCATTTCATTCATTATTCAATACTTAGTCAATTTGTTGCTTTTGCTGAGAAGAGGAGAAACAAGGGTTTCTTGCTGCAATTTGATCTTGGAGAACGTATTTTCTCTCAGATTCAAGCATTTGACAGGTGTGAAATAACACCCAAGGTTTGCTCATACAGGTGGCTTCAACCAGAGGTCACATTTGTGCAGATTGGAGTTATTCTTATTCAGATTTCAGAAGATAATTGCTCAAACGAGAAGTTTATCAGCTTCCATCATTGTTGCTGTTTGTGCACACTGTTCAAGGCACGTGGGAGACTCATTTATGCTGGCCTTACAATTTCTGAACCCAGCCATACATACTCTATCCAAGGCGTGAGCTCTCTAGGGTGAATCGCTTGGGGTTTCAGCTAGTTTCCTTCATCGCTTTGGAGTCTTGGACAGCTAGAACTTGGCAACCATTGTGCATCAATTTTGAGGTGGAGAAAGCAATATTTTTTGCAAGGCATCCAAGCCAAGGGTTTTACCAGCTGCTGTTATAAATATTTCAGATTCAAAATAATTTATGGTTTGGCTTCCTGGGTATGATGCTATGTAATTACTTAAGCATTAAATGAAATATGTATTCATAGCTTATTGCATTGCTTCAGAATTACTTTATATTTGCATTTCTGGGCATAAACTTGCAAAGACACATAAAAAACCAAAAAACCATAAATACCAAAAGAATCAGGCAAGGCAGTCTCAATTAGCAAATATCTCAGATCAGGGTGGGATATTTCAGATATTAATTCAAACATTTCAAGTATTCTATATATAGATTGAGCTGGATACACAATTTTGTTGGGTGATACATGGTAAAGTTTATTTTGTCTAAGAAAGACAGACAAATGGACAGACATAGATAGTGTTAAATATATAAAATTTACAGATCCAAATATCTTTAAATAGACAGCTTATGTGGACAGATGTGTCTCTTACATGAGACATGACTTTATATGATAAATGTGTTGGGGTGTGTGATTAAATATAGTTTGCATTCTTAACACTCTCCTATAAACTTTATTTAATCACTCAACTTAACTAGATGGACTTCAACATGCTTGATGCAAGCATGAAATGCTGAATTGTTGAACACTTTGATTATGTTTGTTCATATCTTTCTTCCTTTTGAAGAATTGGGTCTCAAAATTACTAGAACAATTGCAATACTAGCAAATCTGTCTGTAATAACCACCCTAGATTATTTTTTTGAAATTTGTTAGCTGAAAGAACAACAATATTTTTCAAGAATTCAATGAAGTCACTGAAAATTTGCTTGCTTTTACTATGTTTCTACTATACCATTTTGATAAAATCAACAAAGTTAATGCTAACCTCCTCTGTATTAATTCCGCGAACCCTTGCATGATAATCACAACCGTGTGGTGATCTGCTGTCCAAACCACAAATGCAAGCTGAAAACAAGAGATGACAACTATTTGATGCTTGAATTTCCACCCAATACACAATTTGGTTTGGTGAAATATACATCCTCTTCAAGTGAAGACATAAACTAACCTTTCCCAAATACTGAGTGGATTGAAAACACACATTCTCACGGTTGTTCAAGTATGTAATCAGCGATGCATAATCTGATTTTTCCAAATCGGCACCCTATAAAAGGAACAATTACAGAAAATCTGCAATTTTTTAGCAAATATAAGGAGTGAACACTCCATCAGCTGAAAATACCTTGCAGAAATTATCAATGTTGGCTGGTATAATCATCCCTTTCTCTTTTTTAAAAGGGGTAACCTGGAGCTATGAAACGGTGAGGTCACAAACAGGGGACTTAATCCCCAATTTAAATATTCAACAATAACACCCCAATGGGGTTTGAACCTTGATGGCAAGAACAACACCACAACAACTTAACCATCACACTATGCCACTATTGGTGGTATAATCATCCCTTTCAATAACAATAACTTACCAACATTTTCTCTTGAATCTATGACATCAAATTGAGCATGCTTGTAGTTATACAAGGTTGAAAACCATAAATCACAACCTTGTTGTAAGAAAAATTATGTAATCAACTTTCACTGCATTACACAACTTGGACTTCAGCCACAAATTTATGTGAGATGTGAATCTCCCTCCTCGAAAGGGGAGGCGCCTTCATCGCTAAGAGAAACAATAGTAAATCACAAAAGTAATTACACAATACCTAAAGTCACGGGAGTGGTGTGTTACATTCATATTTTTCAGAGAAGAGGTTACAATGCTTCACGTGTTGGAAGTTCAATTTGATAACCAAAACTAACAACCAAATAGCACGCTACTACCCTATCTCGGCCAAAGCCGGCTGAGAGATACCGTGGCAATTAACAACAAACAAAAGAAAATAAAATGGGAAAGCCTTCCACGGCTAACAAAGTCGCTCCGTGAGCTTTATCGGTCGATCTGCATAAACGTACCGTTTGCTACGCTAGAAGCACAAAGTCTTCTTAGACGCAAAAATTCTTCGAACAGCATGAACGATTACAAGCACAAAGTCTTGTAGATCATCCAACCAAAATGTCAACGAGCACGAACGATTACAAGCACAAAGTCTTGTAGATCCTTCGACAAAGTATCCAATGGAATGAATAATTATAAGCACAAAGTCTTATAGATTATCCAACAAGAACATGCATGAGCATGAATGATTATAAGCACAAAGTCTTATAGATCACTCAACCAATGATAAACAAAATAACAATGCAATCTAAATAATAGATGTAACACAAAGTTTACATCAACCACTTAGAGTCTTTCAGATTCCTCCAACTAATCACTACCAAATCGAATCAACTTACAAAAGTATCGAATCCAACACAAAGTTTGGCTGGCAATCCTTTCCTTTATTGATTGAATCTCATTCACAAAATATGAACGCAAAGTTTCACAAGTTTGCTTACAAAAGGGCAGCACTTCGTTGCAAAAGGCTAAAAGATAATTTACAATGAAAATCCCTCACAATATATAGAAAGAGGGATGAGCAAAATAAGGAAAGAGATTGAGAAAATTAAGGAAAGTTAGGTGAGCGATTTTTGGAGATCTCACCTAACTTTGACCAAAGTCAAAGTGTAATTTGTTTTCAAAATATTACATCTTTGGACTTGGTGTAATTACAATTTACAAAATGACATTCGAAAATGTCGAGAAATATTTACAAGATGCATTATGGGATGCACCGGAAATGTCTAACACTGGAGAATAGAAGGCTGCTTCACGTCTTTTTGCATTGGGCGCGGAAGTCTTCAAATTTCCTTCTAGTCTCCTGCACGAACTTCTCATCCGGACCAACGGTGTAATCCACAATGGTGTGGATTCTCGTGATCGATCTCATGGCAGATGAGTGAACCTTCTTGCACCTGTCAAGATGCGTCTTCAGGTTGTCCAATGTGAGCCTTGTATCACAAATGATGTTCAACGAAGCTTCTGAGAAGTCTGATCTGTCAATCAAATTCATGATGGCTTCTTTGAAGATCAGGGATATTTCTGCGGCCGGTAGGAAGATACGATTGTCCTCAAGAAGTTGACCAGGCAACTCTCTGATACTTTTGTCAAGAATGTTGCGATGCCCATCGACATCTTCCTGTACTTGGTGAAGGTCTTCAATGAGAGATTGAACCACTTGGATCCTGTGCTTCAGTGATTCTTTTACCTCTATAAACTTTTCTTTGTCGGGAATTACCCCAACCTCCACCAATTTGCTGAGCTTTACCTGTTTCATTTCCGACCATGACAACAGGCATTTTTCCATGTCTCTGCGCTCCTGGGAAAGTACGCCCTTTTCTTTGTCAAGCTCTGTGGTGAGCTTGGCTAACATGGTGGTTTTCTCATCCGCAGCCAAAATTATCTGAGATCCGTGTTCGATGATCTTTTCAACAAAGTCATACAACACTCTGCCTTTGGAGGCGAATTTCTCAGCTTTCTTGACAAATTGGCCTTTCAATACTACCACCGTCACGGCTAGCATTGCTTGAGAACCGTCTCTTTACAACAAGCAGCATAATGTCACTGCTTGTACATGTTAATGAAAGATTGCTCAACTTTTGTCCACCTTTCCCCGCCAAGATATCCAAAGTGACTTGGCGATCGGCTTTTGCACTTTCGGTAACCTTTACAAGTCGGACTTTGTTATCGTAGAACCTCCATTGACATCACCTCTTGATCTTCGTGGTATGCCAATTTCAGCATACCTAGGCTGTAGATTTATCAACATTCACCCTCGAAAGTATACTTTTGCCTTCTTCCCTTTAGCCTTGAAGAACTATCTCTTCAAGGTCGAAATTCTCCGAGAAATCATTTGCTTTTACGCTCGGTTAATTTGAGATATCAGCCACAAGGAGGAAGAAAAAGAAGTGTGAACTTCTGGATTTACTGTCAAGTCGGTCGCCATTGCCACCTCTGAAGTTATTGTCACATCCGAACTCACCAATGGTATCGTGACAATTGGAGAAGTGTTTGTCATCATTGCTCCTGTAGTTGACACATTGAGCTGATCACGCATCGACTCATTCATGAAACGATTGAATTCGTTCTCAGAAGGGATATCATACGTTGGCGAAGACAAGCTAGGAATGGACGATGGTGGGCTTGACAAAGATATCAACCGCGAATGCTTTCAGGATCATGGAGTATCGTCCGGGTTGATGCCGGCAGGATAGGGGATATCTCTACCGCGAATGCTCGTGGTGGTGAATAGGTGACGGCGAAGGTGAGGTGAAGGAATCTTGACCCGGGTAAAAGGCAAGGAGGAACGCTTGTGTCACCGCATGATGTTCTCGTGGAATTTCAACTACGCTCTCGAGGGGAGAAGTAGTTATTTCTTCATCATGCTCGGTTCCCTGCTGATCACCCTCTCTGTCTCCGACTTCCGTTCACCTTTCGGTCACCTTCAGATCCTTCTTTCCGGGACCTTCATCGACTCTTGCCCGCCGTAAACCTCTTCAAGATCTGAAAGTCCGCTTCCGCCGACCTTCATCTTCAGCGGATTGGTCGCTGGTATCTTCTTCATCGGAACGCATCTCCTCCGGGAGATGGCTTTTACCCTTAGAGCGCAGATGGGTGAGATTCCGCCATTTCGCCTCCTTTGACTCTCGGCATCTTTTTACCAACAAGTGAACTTAATCCTAGGCCTCCTCTCCGCCGGTTAGCGGAACGGTTACCGACGAGTTTTTGTCGGTTCTTCGGTTACATGCGGCTTCATTTCTGACTTCTCCTTTCCGGAACTGGTCTCAAACTTCTTTCATTGTATAACTGCTTTGTGTAACCATTCTTCTATATTGTCTAGGATTGGTCTCAGCCTTTCTCTCATGCTGGTGACCTCTTTCCTAGACCACTGTATTGCAGGTAACGGCCTCTTAGCAACACCTTGTTCATCATAGACAGCGTTCATGATATCACCTGGATCCTCAAAATCCTCTGGTAGGTCAGCGATACCAAGATCTCTGATTTGTTGAACTGTCAATCTGCAATAGTCCATCTTTCGAATGGCTTCTTCATCTCTGCAATCTGCCCAGATATCTTCAAAACGGTACCTGTGTTGGTGACCCTTTGCAACTTCTTTCTGACATCTCGGTAGTCAAAATCAAACCTATAATTTAGGTTTTGATGGTCAGCGATCTGCATCTCAAAGATAGACGCATTTCTAGCCTTTTGTGCAACCGATAGTATATTCAGTTTATTTGGTCGGGCAACTTGAATCCACGCCAGGCGTTTCTTCGCTCTTCTCGCGACCGCATTATCACCACCGCGATGTTTGATGAGAACCCACTTATCCGGCGATAACGTGGTAGCATGTAGGACAACCGTGGTAACAACCTTACTTCCTCGCGGCAAACGCTGGGGAATTGGAAGAAAATACATCCAACTTTTACTTACCACCTTATAAGCCTCATCAGGCACTCTTCTTCTTTCCAAGGATGGATCAAAGTTGAAGAGTAAGGGCGCAAAGAAAGCATCAGTGACCCGTCTGAAATGATGAAAGCTTTCCTTTAGCTCCAACTGATAGAAATATCTGTACACAGGCACCATCATCCGATTCCCCTTTGTAGATAGACCTGGGAATTGTCTCATCACAGCTGCTGTGTACACCAGGTAAGAAGTCATGTAGAACTTCAATGTAGAAGGAGCATTGATCAACTGTTCGTGCATCTCATCACTGATTTGTTTACCCCAGTCAATATGCACTTTCTGCCTCCTTATGATCCTGATGTATTCATACATCCAATCGTGGAAGGTGGATGATTCAGGCAAACCTTTCACTCTGCTCAGAAACATGATCATATCCTTGACGTCATCTTTGAAGTCACTTCTCAAGAGTCCTTTCGGCCATCTGGAAACAGACGATCTAGGCTTCTTAAGCCATTGAGTATTTATCAACTGTTTGGCTTTATTAGGATCAGCATCGAAAATCTCTTGTGCTTTTGCTATAGAAATGTCAATATATTTGTCCATGTGAGGAACCTTGAAGACGATGTCAAAGAAATCGGGGTCGAGTCTTAGAATCTCATGCCCGGAAGAATCGATCACACTTCTGCTTTCTCGGATGTAATGAGACGCAACTTGAAGAACAAACTCAGTATTGTGCGCAGCTGTGGGGAACATTGCCACCAAGTGGAGATTACTGTGTACTATTGCCCTCATTGAATCAGGAAGAGGCTTCGTCTCTGTCAACTTTGCAAAGTCAACCAAATCTTGATGGCCAACTTCTGTATCCTTAATTTCTTCAACTTTCGAAAGTACCATAGTTGGCGGATAGACGCCTTGATATTTGTACTTCATCTTGCTTTTTGCTTTCTAAGAAGAAGGAGGTTTCGTAGCAGTCATCAAAAGAAACTGGAACACTGAGCACTCTTAACTGGACGATCTCTGAGAGTAGACTGCAATCCGTCTAGCCAGAACAAACACCAATTGTTAGGAAACATGGGAAAGCGTGAAATGAGCACGAGGGTGGAAGAGCATGGAGCGGATGGCGAGGCACGAAAAACGATGCACAAATGCGGAAAGACGAGGTTCTGGAGCGCACTGGTCAAAAATGAAGTTCATTTGGAAGGAATTGGGAAAAGTCAGAAAAAAGTGTAAGGGCGCTAAAATTCAGCGCCCTTACATTTTGAGAAAATTGCTCTTGGTGTAAGGGCGCTAAATTTTAGCGCCCTTACACTTTTAGTGTTAGGCAATTTTTTAACATCTTCAGGATGTCACAGCGCTGAAAATTAGCGCTTCAGCTTTTGGGAGAGATAACTTTGGTGTAAGGGCGCTAATTTTTGGCGCCCTTACATCTTACAAAGTTAGGCAATTTTTGGTGAGTCTTCAAAATGTCATGGCGCTCAAAATTAGCGCTTCAGCAAGTTTGGCAATTCTTGAAGATGCAAATGCAATGAAGGATGGCGAAGGCGCTTTAAGCTTGGAGAAGGAAATTTGTTTGAATCATGAAAGCTTGAACTTGCTTTCATCCTATTACATACGCCTCCAAAGATTAAGGGAATTCTCTTTCACAATGATAGATCTTTTCAACGTTCACCAAAACGCATATGAAGAGAAACAAAAAGCCTTCAACATGAATACATTGGAATAGATACAAGTTTCACAGAACATCGACCATAGAAGAGAATAAGAGAAGAATGCGCATAGGGAGAAGAAAGAAGAAACGCGAATGACTAAGGTAAGTGAATAGAAAGAAACGCAGGAATGGAGAACACTTACGCATTTGGGTAGCAAAGGATTTGAATGCGTAGGGTTAGAGAATAGAAAAGAAAAGAAGGAATGAGCATCAAAATGAACACGCACAGAGGAGAAAGACGTATTCAAAACCATGAATGAAGGTTCCATTGCATAAAGGGAAGGAAAACGCGAATGAAGGAGGTCGCCAAAAGAGAGAACAAAAAACGAAAAAATAAAAAACGTGAATGAAGAAACCAAAACGCGTATGAACAAAGATCATATACAAATGACAATACAAAGCCGAAATGAAAGTCTTACCAGGGCAAAACGCGAAGCTTGTTGAAGAGAAGAATGGCGAATCTCCAAAAAACGTGATTTGGCAGATGAAAGGCAAACGCACAGCAAGAGGAGAGGTAAAAGAAATAAAACATAAACAACAAAAGTGGCGAATTCATTCACTTTAACTTTGCAAATGAAAATTAAAAACCTAACTCAAGTCGTGCAATAAATTTAGGCACGAAAAGTGGCACGATTGACGAAAAACGCGAAATTGTGAAGAAACGTGCCAGAGGAATGAAAAAAGTTTAAGTGTTGAGAAAAAATGTAATGGCGCTAAAATTTAGCGCTCTTGCATTTTTTTGGAATTTTTACTTCATGCAAGGGCGCTAAATTTTAGCGCCCTTACATTTCCAGACTTAGCCAAATTTTGGATTTTCCCTGCAGGGGCGCACTTTTTCAGTGCTACTGCGTCTTCCGTAATTTGCAAAGTATTAACAGTGAAATGTCGCGAAAGATCTCGTTTCGAAGGTCTTTGCGAGGAGAACAAGGTGGAATGCTCGAATTGACTATTCGAGACTTGGGGACGCACTTCGAGGTGACTCGAAAATCACCGCTAAAGTATTTGAAGCTACCTAATCCCAGGAAACGGACAAGTTCAGAGGGGGTTATCCGCGGGAACGAAGCGCCAAGCAGATTCCGCCATGATAACAAACCTGGTTTTTCTATAATCAGCAAACTGAAATTAAGATAACAGCTGCAAAAATGAAATGTTTTCATTTGCATAAATGATGGAAGCAACAAAATAATGAAAATTTCCATTACAACAACTGAAAATTCATCACAATTAATGACCATTTGAGATGTACTCCTTTCCTCCACCACAAGTGATGGGCAAAACACTCGAAAGCACTCAACTATAACTTCTTGGTGGCTAGAATATATCAAAACAGCAGCATTTAAGAAGTATTTTTGACTTGTAGATCTCTAAACAACCACCACTCTGTCACAACCAAACTCAATCATCTTCAGCTGATATTCTCTTGCATGAAAACTGGATATTAAGGCAACATAATTAGGTTTTTCCCTCCTCAAATTGGTAGTCATAAAGACTCCTTTGAAGATAGTTGAAATCTCAATACATTTCCACATCTCAACAAAATCATGGTGTTTCCTTTTACTTGACAAACCAAACTTCTTAAGTTTGAACACCATGCAAGGTTGATACGATATAGAACAAACCCCATCATGAAAGTATGCCTTGGTTAGTTTCAAAACACTGTATACCTTGATTTCATACCATAAGTCAACCAAAGGAGATGTCTTTCAGATGATAAAGTTTTCGTGTACCATAACATCCCATGGGGCAACTTTTCACTACCACCATTTCTTCCTCATCGTGGTCTTCCCAAGAAGATACCCACAAGAAATTGATCGCGGTTGGATCACATGATTTCCGTATATCATTAAAAATTAAATCTCGGCCTCTATTTTGCAACTTCATATGGATCAAGAAATTCATTGTAGGGAAAAATATCTCTTTGCTTATGCTGACATCATCAATGATCTTGTGGTCCCTTTAACTCAAAACATTGGGCACCACTCCTGCCGTCCGAGACCCACATTTGGATCCCATATCTTGTTATTGTCATCACTTGTGTTAGCAAAATCAACATCCATCACAAAAAGTGGATTATCAAAACATGACTCTACATCCATCTCAGAAAGTGACTTACAAACAAGTTGATTTTTTTTTCTATCCGCTAGCTCAAACCAACCTTCTTGTTGATCCAACCTTGTACATGCAACTTCTGATTTCTTTGGAAAATATTCTAAATCAAAATCCTTCTGAAAGCTTTCAAGCTCTTCAATTACTTGACTGTTTTTTTTGCCCTTTCCTCATTGTCTTGCTTTTTGAATTGCATTGCAACATCAAGCTGATTTTTTGCTTCTAGAAGTGTCACTTGGACACTTTTTAATGAATGCTTTTTTGATTTAAGCTCAAAGGTGAGCTCACCACCTTCCTTTTCTTTTGAATGCATCAAGGGTCTCTTTTGCAAACTTGATGGTATGATCTCTCTGGCTCTTGTAGCTTAAAATTGTAGGAATTGATTTCTCATTGTTTTCCTTTTAAGCATCTCTTGACTATTTGGTAAGAAGAAAAGTGGAGCCTCCTTCTATGCCTTTCTCTTCAATCATTTTAGTGTGCCATCAACTCTTGTCAAACTTTAACAACTTTTTTTTTCTTTTGTCACTAAGAATCACTCTGTAATTCCCTAGGGCCTTTGTGTCATGTCCCCCGAAATTGTAACACTAAACTATCAAGCGTCTAAAGACAAATAAATAAATAACATACAAATAATTGTTAGATTCCAAACATGAGTAATTACGATTTAAATATAATTATAATTACCGTTGGTAATATTATAATTATAAATATAATATTAATGATAAATATGAGAATTATCAAATACACAAAATATAATATTCAAAATATAATGTACAAATTATAAATGAAATGTAAAATACAAAATATAATAATACAAATCATAATTTAAAACATAACACCAATTAATAAATAGAATGAACAAACAAGTAATCAATAGACTGAATATATAAGATATATAATAATCAATAGCCAACATGAAAATAAACATAAATAAATAATGAGTCAGCAAAAAGTAATCGCTACTTGGAATGCAACGATCTTAATAAGAATCACGTCCCTTCGTAAAAAGGCACGAACCTCCGGAAACTGCATGTCTTTCTCCAGCGTATAAGATGAGAAAGAAATAGTGAGGGGAGGAATATATTCTCTTGAATCCAACGCAGGGGCATCAAGAGGAATTGTGGATTTTCTACAAGATATTCAGTGTTTAAGTTCACTGCCTTCCAAAAGAGGGACAATGTCTGAAACGCGGGCCCCAGCAGCAGCCCAAAGTTGTGTTTAAGTATGGAAGGAAGGAAAAGAAGGACATCGAATGGAGGAATAAAAAGAGGAATATATATGCTAGTGCCACCGTGGTTGGAGAAAGGAAAGAGAATAAGGTGATCAAAGACTAGGGGTTGGTATATATATATCACTTTGTGATTTCAAGTTACAAATAGGAATAATTATAATTTCAGATTATAGTTAGCATAATTAGATTTCAGCTATAGTTAGCATAATAGAGTTTATGATCTCAGATTCTCAAGCTAGCATAATTATTTATGGTTTCACTTATGATTAATTTATATTATGATAGGACGTATATATGTAAAGTGATCAATGATATATGAAGTAATATACAATATATATATATATATATATATATATATATATATATATATATATATATATAGAAGCATAAATGATATATAGGGCGTAATCTTATATGGAGTATATATATATATATATATATATATATCGGTTTATATATGATAGAGGATAAAGTATAAGTGTAAGGTTATATTGATATATATAGATGCATAAAAATAAAGATACTTACATTGAGTCAAATTTTAGAAGTGTTGATATACTTATTTAGATAGGATATATATAATTGTGTGCAAATAATGATGCTTGCAGCAATAATGGAGCCTTATAAATAATGATACTATCATTCACTATGTGGTAAAACAAGATAATAGAATCTAACCATGGGATCTCAAAAGATGTTTTACATTTAATGTACCTATGAAATATATCATAGAAGAATCATTCATAATGAGTGACAAGAAGAATCATTCATGATCCTTGACAAGAATGAAATATTTATAGCATCTTTGATCTTATTAGATTTTATCACTGAATTTATTGATCTCTAACATTCTAATATCTCTTTGAGAAATACTTTGATTGCAAGAATCGGTTTCACATGTTTCCGCCAAAAAAGGGGACATTACAAGTGGTATCAGAGCAACTTTCCTGCCACCCTGTGAAAATAGCATTTGCAAACTTACCCAAAGGCAAAGGTATACTCTATGAACATATGGAAACACATTCCAATTTATGCAAATCAGGTATGACCAGTAACCGCTAAATGTAATCACTTGTTGATATTCGCTATTTTTATCATAGCTACCATATGTAAGTGTAAAATAAGTATCAAGATATATATATGTGTATAAATAGATATGTTATTTTGAATTGGACAACTAATGAGATCAAGATGATCCATTCCATCATAAGAATTGTGTGTAGTAACCCCATAAAACAACCATGGAAGGCAAGAGGAATTTGCAGGTAATTATAAAAGAAAATACATCATGAATTTAGATATTAATTTTTAGTAAATAGATCTGTAATTAAATGATAATGTGGTAGAATAAGAATTCATATATAATGATATTTATTCTAGTTGATGTCACTCATTTCTATTGATGTCATTTTGGAATAATAAAGTTATACGTGCTACTATTTATTCTTAATACCTTATAGAATTACTGATATGTTTATTTTGAATTGAATACCTAACTATATTATTGTGATATATTCTATCATAATGTCTCTCACATGAAGTGTATTTCATATTTTCATCAAAGTTTTGTATCATCAAACAAACATGTAGAAAGTTAAGGGAGGGAACCTATAGGTTGAGCAGGTACTAGTTCTCCTCTAGGTATGCCACTCCCCGGATTGGATGACCAAGAGTCATGCCATCGGGAGCCAAGGGGGTGATATCCGCTCTTGGGCTTAGAGAGAGTATCTACGGGCCTCCTATGGATTCCTCTCCTCTAAACTATCACATGTTTAAATTGAGGGATTCTCCAACATAGTTGGGAGATGATGAGGATGGATAAGGAAAGAAGATACAAGCGTATCCCCTAAGTACACCACTCCTCAGATAGGATGACTGAGTATCATGCCATCAGGAGCCAGGAGGGATGGTATATCCGCTCCTGGGCTTAGGCAAGATTGCTTCGGGCGGGCTTATCCTTCTCATCCAACCCTTACTATGATAGAGTCCTAAATTTTGTGTAATTTGACTTATTTGTGTAATGGATAAATCAGATTTTCATTTTTATGTGTTGATGGTGAATAATAATTCTTATATGTTTTATATGTCTATATGTACATGATATGGTTGGTCTTATATAATTGTATTGGTGCTTGAATGTATACTCTATATTTGAGTGCTCTAAGGGGCCTCCTATGGGAATCCTTCCTCCAAACTATTGCATGCACTGCGTGTCTGCCCCTTACCAAATTATCATTCTTTTTCAATCAAATCATTAGGGAGGGGAGTTGGAAGCACATGAAGGAGAGCAGAGACTAGGGTCCCTTCGAGGTAGGCCACCCTCCTTGGATGACTGCGGTCTGCCATTGAGGGCCGAGGGGGTCATTTCCACGGGCGTTGGTTGGCCGCTCTCGGGCTAAGAAGGGAATCACTAAGGGCATCCTTGTGTGTGACCTCTCTTGCCTCGCCTTTGATGTTGATGAACAAGGGATGATAACTTGGGTGTTTTAATATCTATTTAGTTGCTCAGAAATTTACAAATTGAATGCTTCATAACATATGTTCATGTGAATGCTTGTGCATTACGTGTATTTGCATGCCTGCTTCATGTTTATGTGTATACTCAATGACCTTGGAAGGGAGGACGGGTCCACGGTGTAGTATGGGATACACCAAATCCACCTTCTCGATTGTCTGAGAGCATACTCCATTCAAGTGTATTTGTAATTGATTGTACACCCTATAACTTGTGATTGTATTTAAGTGTATACTCGCTGATTGTGTTTATTTGAGTGTATACTTTATGATTTGTGATTGAATTTGTATTTGGGTGTATACTCTATAACTTTGTATTGATATTTGAGTGCATACTCTATGACTTGCATTTGAATTCAAGATGTATTTGTATTCGAGTGTATACCCTCTAACTTTGTACTTGTATGCTTTACGACTTTGAATTCAAGTGTATACTTCATGATGATGTATTCGAGTCTATACTCTATGGCATTGTATTTGTTGTGACTTGTATTCAAGTGTATGCTCTATGACTTACATGCATTCACATGTATGCTTTGTGACTTCATGTACTCCATGTTTTACCTGTCTTATGGTCTTTTGGACATGCTTAGCAACTTACTGATGTACTCTAATACATGACTATTCCATTTTGCATACTTTGCATTGGCGTAACTCATGCCTTGTATGTATTTGTTTGTATTTTTTGAGTGTATCTACAAGCATTCTCATGTCTATGTTCTTTATGTATGATCATTACGTGCGTTATGCTCCATGTGTATGATTCCTCTATGTATGCTTCATGTTAGAGTGTATCTATATTGCTTCCTACCTTATGAGTATTTATGCATTGGATACCTTGTCTAGGTTTATGTGCTCTACGTATGTACTTCAAGTGTATTTCTTTTCCTAAGTATAATTATATGGTGTACATGCCTTGTGTGTAATTTATTGTTCAATGCTTCATTGTGTGTCTTACTCCATGTAATTATAAGCATATGTTTTATGTGCAATCTGTGATTATGTTCTATACATGTATTTATGGTTGTCCCCTGCGTGTATCTCGTATAACTAATATATATTTAACTACCTTGTGGATAACTTTTGGATGTGTCTTTCATGATTGGTGTGTTTTCAGTGTCCCACTCCATTCTCATGCATACTTGCAAGCATACCTCATGCTTTATATATTCAAGTGTTTACTTCATGAATACTTCATGCCTTATGTATTTGAGTCAATGTTTCATATTGGGGTATGCCCCATGCATTTATTCATGTGTGTGCTCCATGCTTACTGCTTACATGTATTCAAATATATGTCTTATGAGTGTGCCTCATGTCTTACATGCTTGCCTTATGCCTAATGTGCTTTACCATGTTTACTACATGTGTATATTGCTGCCATGTATGTTCTATTTCTTGAGTGTATACCTTGATTGAACATGTGTACTTCTTCGGGTGTATTTACATACTTGGAGTGTATTAATGTACCTAACTTGTATATCCTAAGTGTATGTATCTTGCAAGTAGATATGTGTTTCCATATATTTGATGTGCTCCCAGCATAATTATTCCCTGAAAGCTTTATATGTGATTTATCCTTGTTTGACAAGATTCTTCATGCGTGAGTGCTCCCTTCATGCATTGAATATGTTTCGTAACGTGATTTATGTGTCTTTCAATGTTTTCTCATGCAACATTACTGATATGATTATAGCTTACAATATCTTATGCGCATACCTTGTGACGGTTTCATGTATGATAATTTGCTCCATGTATGATATGTATTCAACATGAGTGATTATATGTGTACCTATTATATGCCGTCGATTGCTACATGATTGAAATATTTTCTCAATATCTGGTGTGTATTCAGCATATGTGATCCATGCGAATGCTTTGCACGTGTATGATTCACGCCTTGTATAAGTGTATGACTGTATATGTATGCTCTCTATGCCGTATGTGTATTCATATGTACATGTCTTGCCGTATGCTCTATGCCTTACATATGTTTGTCTTATGCGTGCATATAATTGTGCTTCATATTGTGTGTATTTATGTTTTATGCTTCATGCCTCACGTATCTTTATCCAAAATGTTTATGCTTGACATGTATTCATACGTATAATCCATGCCTTATGTGTACTCGTGTGTGTGATTCATGTCTTACCTTATGCTTTGTGCCTTACATGAATTCCGGTCTTATGAGTATTCCTAGGTATGTGGCTACATGACTAATGTGTTTATCTCATGTGTGCTTAACAATGATAAAAAGATTTTCTTAGTTGTAATTCAAGTTGAGATTGCTTGAGGACAAGCAATCTTGGGCAAGGCGGACTGTCATGTCCCCCGAAATTGTAACACTAAACTATCAAGCGTCTAAAGACAAATAAATAAATAACATACAAATAATTGTTAGATTCCAAACATGAGTAATTACGATTTAAATATAATTATAATTACCGTTGGTAATATTATAATTATAAATATAATATTAATGATAAATATGAGAATTATCAAATACACAAAATAGAATATTCAAAATATAATAATACAAATCATAATTTAAAATATAACACCAATTAATAAATAGAATGAATAAACAAGTAATAAATAGACTGAATATATAAGATATATAATAATCAATAGCCAACATGAAAATAAACATAAATAAATAATGAGTCAGCAAAAAGTAATCGCTACTTGGAATGCAGCGATCCTAATAAGAATCACGTCCCTTCCGTAAAAAGGCACGAACCTCCTGAAATTGCATGTCTTTCTCCAGCGTATAAGATGGAAAATAAATAGTGAGGGTGAGGGATATATTCTTTTGAATCGAACGCAGGGGCATCAAGAGGAATGGTGGATTTTCTACAAGATATTCACTGTTTAAGTTCACTGCCTTCCAAAAGGGGGACAAGGTCTGAAACGCGGGCCCCAGCAGCAGCCCAAAGTTGTGTTTAAGTATGGAAGGAAAAAGGAGTACATCGAATGGAGGAATAAAAAGAGGAATATATATGCTAGTCCCACTGTGGCTGGAGAAAGGAAAGAGAATAAGGTGATCAGCACTAGGGGTTGGTATATATATATATCACTTTGTGATTTCAAGTTACGGTTAGAATAATTATAATTTCAGATTATAGTTAGCATAATTAGGATTTCAGGCTATAGTTAGCATAATAGAGTTTATGATCTCAGATTCTCAATTAGCATAATTATTTTATGGTTTCAGACTTATGGATTAATTTATATTATGATAGGATCAGATATATGTACAGTGATCAATGATATATGAAGTAATATACAATAGTTATAACTTATATATATATATATAGAGTAGCATATATGATATATGAAGTAATCTATATGGAGTAAATATATATATATATATATCAGTGGTTTATATATGAGAGGATAAAGTATATAAGTGTAAGGTTATATTGATATATATAGATGTATAAAAATAAAGATACTTACATTGAGTCAAATTAGAAGTGTTGATATATACTTATTTAGATAGGATATATATAATTGTGCAAATAATGATGCTTGCAGCAATAATGGAGCCTTATAAATAATGATACCATTTATTCACTATGTGGTAAAACAGTATAATAGAATTCCAACTATGGGATCTCAAAAGATGTTTTACATTTAATGTACCTATGAAATATATTAAAGAAGAATCATTTATAGTGAGTGATAAAGAGGAAACGAGTAATCCTTTGACAAGAATGAAATATTTATATCAACCTTTGAACTTATTAGATGTTAATACTGAAATTTATTGATCTCTAACATTCCTAACATCTCTTTGAGAACACTTTGAAAACAAGATTCAGGTTTAAGTGCTTCCACCAGAAAGGAGACATTACACTTTGATCTAAATGAGCAAGGCAACTTTGTTCTCCACACAATACAGTCTCATCCATCTCCTCTTCAATTTTTGAATAAGCTTCACTATCTGTACTGTAACAACCCGACCCTTCGGTAAAATTAAAATTTTCATAAACTACATCCTAAAAGTAAGTAAACATGTTAATCATGTCATTGCAATAGAATTTTTCCGATTCTTTATTGACAAAACATGAACAAGTTGCCATATTAATTACAACAAAGATTCCATTTCAATAAAATAACTTCACAAGTACATGAAACAAGATTACGTACCTTATCTAACATAGCTCCAATGAGCTTTAGAACAAATAGTAGTAAGAAGGTCCAGGAGTTCGTCCTTTCAAATCTTGGTACATCGGCCGCTTGTTAAGGAGGAGAAACATCACTCGGGCGCTTTTCCGCCAACCACGGACTTATAATGCGGTCCCCCGCACACCTATCGTTAGATAGATGGCCCTCCCTTCGAAGAAGAGATTGGTAGGGTATCCTTTAACGATTACCAACTGAGCATAGTGTTGTGTTCCTACATAACTAGGTCCTATGCATACGGCATCTCTTGAACTAGTATGTTCTTCGGGATCACAATGAACTGATAGTGTAGTCTCAACTATTTCACATCTAAGTGGAAGTTGTACATTTCACTACTTTGGCCAAAGTATTATCATTCAGTACTTCGAATGAAGGTCATCTATCATATACACTACTCAGGGCCGATTTGCATTAAGGCTTTCTTACACTACGCGTAGGTTGATCTATCGGGGTAGCCGTACCCTAGACTTCCTACAACAAGTTAACTACTAGAAAGGAGAACAATTTAACAAGTACTCACAACTATCTCCCTTATACGGGACTTTCTCATCCTAGGAGCTTTTAATAACTTGACTAAGTTAATCTTCAACTAGTTGTGATCGGTAACTTATTAAATACCCTCAATTCATCCCCTAGTATTAAATAGCTATGTACAAGCATATACTCCATATATGGAGTCAATACAAATAATGCAATTTTACTCTTCAATGGATCAGTAAATCCGTCTACTAATTAATATAATTTACTCTTCAATGGAACAATATATCCGTTTACTAATTAATGCAAGAGTTAATAGTATAGAACATGCATTAGCCTTCCTATTTCCCAAATTTTCCACTTGTTTAATGGTTCAACAACACTTCTATAATTAAAGCAATCCTTTTAGAAATTCTTTCCAAGTATACCATAAAGAACGACCTTCATTTCCTATTATGTTTCAATGAAAGTGGACTTTTATTTGTAAACTCTTCTAGATCAAAGAAGAATAGCAACTTCATGAAAAAGTAAAAGAGTTAACATGCCTGACAAGAGCTTTCCACAGGTGTTGATCTAGTGAGAATTTGCTACACCTATAGCCTCCAGTCAAAGGACTTCTTAGCAGATTAAAAGCTCACTCTATGAAGGATGAACACTTTGAATTTGCTCACAAAATTGCTACATGCTCTCAAAAACTCTCTTAGCAGAATAATTCTCACTCTCAGCAAATTAACACTCAAAAATACTTGTCATTTTTTTTTGAATGAGACTAAAGCCGAATTCCAGAATTGTGTGTTGGATGAATGAGTAAAGTAGCCTTTATATAGTTTAGGAAACTCAACAACCTCCTCATCCTGAGGCGTCCAAACTGCCAGCACTGAGACTTGAAAAGGCTTTTGAGAGAATAGAGGCGAAATTCTCAAGTGTAACCTTATCCTTTCAAGCCACGACTTCACATGGCGAATTCCTGAGCTTAGCACCTCTCAGCCGTTGCAGATTTTTAAGGTATTTTGACATAGTCAAATTGAAAGTTCGTTTCAAATGAAAGGTCAAGTCTATAATGTACCCACGTTGCCATTTTAGTTGCCAAAAGAACCGCATATGCATTGTGCTCAACGACCAGGTCGCGGCCCGTGTGTCACAGGCGTGAGCTTCTCCAGGCACGTGATTTTACTGGCGCCGTTTTCTTTTTCACGAGAATGAAATCCCTAAAACGTATTTCGTTTTCCTCATTAATTTCCATTTTATAGTTTCGATATAGTTCAAAGGAAATATTTGAACCTTTAGCAGTATTGTGACACTAATATTTGTTTTAAATTTGAAGTCATAGTATTTGATCTTCAACTTTTGAATGAAACATTCATTTTTGAGAAAAACGTCTCACGTTACAAAATCGTGATATATTTTCATTTCTCTAAATGAATATTCAATAAAATTCTTAGTTAAACTTCATTTGATTTTCCATTCAATTTTAATAAATATATCTATATATATATCTTATTATATTAAAATATTTATATAATATAGTTTTAATTTACATTATATTTTTATGTATAATTATTTAAATTAATAATTTAAATAATCTTGTATACATATTTATATTTTGTAAAGACTATATTATATATGTACTTTATTATAATATTAAATATATAAATATATTTACCTTTACACCTATACATGTATATACATTTACATTTTAGATTATACGTACGTATACTGCGAGCCAGTCAGCATACTTTCACTATACGTACTCATGTATATGTATATTCCGAGGTAATATATTGTCATAATATATGCAAACAACAGGTTAGTTGTGGACATGTATATATGTATATATACTTGTATATCTACTTTATGTATAAGTATTCATAAATACACTTGTATTGACGCACACGTATGGCATATCCATCTGCTCTAATACGTTGTATCGATATAAATGTACTTATGGACACTTCTACATACCGTATTTATATGTATACCTACATATACTCATGCCCACCTCTAACAAGAAACATTACTCCACACAAGATTATACTGGCAAGCATCACTTATTTACACATTCAGAAGTAGATACGACTCCTAATGATACTAAACAAGCCTACGGATGACTTACTCTTAACTTCAACAAAGACTTAGCTTACTCAGTCTATAGTATGTGTGTATGTCCAATTGGTAATCGTTACTGTTTACCCGACCAAGTTCCTCCCCGAGTGATGTCTCTCCTCTGCTTGGAGGAATGATCCTCTTTCCTGCACATCATGTTACGACAACGGAAGTCATATGCTCAAAACATAGCAAAATACATGAAACATTTCAAAAGTTAGATTATTCACAAATCAATAACCTTTTATTCTCCTTTATGCAGTATTTCACCAAGAATAACATCAAATGAAACAACATTCATATTGAAAACCGTAATGTCCCCGTTTTAGCTGACATTGTTTGTCGAGGAGTGAGCCTGTCATTCTGATCCTCGTAGGCTGACAGTGGTGTATAGAGGATCTTTCGAGGCAGTTACCCGGCGTTCAGGAGCATCTTTCTTTCAGTTGATTCAGGTTGGGCCTTCGCAGACTCGTTCAGAGTGGTTTTTCAGATACTTTCTATTTTTAGAAAGTCGGGCAGGCAGAAGCTACTATTTTGGGCAGGGCACCTGGTTTAGCTAATTAGCTCAAAGTCGACCCAGTTCATCAGTTGTTGGTCAGATGGAGAAATAACGGAGTGTTTAATGATTATTAAATATTTTGATATTTTGACTTTATGTTATAAAGTCACTTTATTAATATATTTAAATATTAATAATTAATGGCATATTATAAAGTATTTTTAATACTTTATAATAAAGTGAAATATTTGTTATAATGAATAATTATTTTATTCATTAATGGGACGCCATTTATTTATTATTTTTCTCCTAAGTCAAAAGGGGCGAATTTAATCATTTATTTAAATAATTATTAAAAGGAGGATTTGGGTCGAAATTTTAAGAGGAGCTATATATATATTCATTGAAGACAAATCGAACTCATATGATTTGATTATTCAATTTGTCTTCTATTTGCTCTGAGCATTGAAGTTTGCAAAACCTAGGGTTTCAGCAGACGAACGATTTTGGAGAACGATACCTCTTCAGAATCTGGCATACTGAGACTGTGCAATACCAGTTGATGATTGTCTACTTGGTAGCTTCACTCAGAAGTTGCAGTTGAGATTATTGATTGATTCAGGAAGAGTTTGCAGAGAATATTCATCAAGCATTTGAGGCGATTCTTTTAGAGATCTTTTCACAGGGATCTGGCACTAATTTCAATAAGTCCGTACCATATTTATGACAGCAGCTGGGCCGTACAAATCTGTACCAGCAGGCCGTACTTTTTACTCAGAAGAAAAAATGCCTTCAGTCTTCAGTTGATATCATTGGGATCTGGTGCGCCCTGGTTTCCTGGAGGTTTCTCTTCTTCCTGAGTTCGGAGATCTGTGATCTGGCGTTAGCTGTAATAATCTCTTTCATCCTTTCAAGCGGCTGCAAGAGAAATCAGGTTCTTTAGAAATAAATTCATATTTCATTCATATGTCAAATTTTGCTATTGTAAATGCTCCGGAAATGCAATAAAGTGATGCGCCTATAACTTCTGAGCAATTCCTACGCATATTTCATGTCCTAAGATTTATTATGAATTTTTAAGCTATTTTAGATTAAAATCGTAGCTTCTTGTTATTTTTCAAAAACCTATCAAAAACCAAAAAAATACAAAACGATCAAAAACAAACAAAGTCAGCGTTTTCAGTTAGGGTTTCGAGGTTGAGAATCACCTGGATTCTTACAAAAACAAGGTACAAGCATCATTAACTCACCTCCAGAATTCACATTCACTCTATCTAGTAATTGTAACGTCACAATTTGGGATGTAACATGTACTTTATCTTATTCCCTTGACTAGCATAGGAGTTTTGATTTTTCTATTCCACCACAAGTCCACACTACCACGACAAGCATTAGGATAGGCAGCTACTAGAGGTAAATTATTTGTAGCATAGCTAAACACCGCAACTTCTTTTTTGTATTGGAAGCAAGTTTAATATTGGTAGCCCACACACACAAAGGACTCGATAAACTTTCCTTGTCCTATATGCCACATGGGATATAGGTGGCAGTTGTGTTTGACTTCAACTGCAGGATCGATAGACCTTCATTTAACCATGTGAATCATATATTATTGGCTTTACTGACTGTTACAAAACAAACCCTGCCATGTGAGCTATCTGCTAATATGCTATGCCTTCAAGTGTAGGGAAATGACATTGCTCTTAGAAAATGGCCATGATTTTGTAGAGCTAGCGGTCATCAGAATCCTGGAGTCACACGATTCCTTGATGGCCAATTGCATGCTAAAGTCGGCACTGAAGGTGATAAACATTGACTCCATTTGAGTCGGAAAATAAATAACACGCCACCTTAGAATCTACCCAAAGTGTACAACAACATTTCTTGATGTTATGCTACATTCATAAATACCACAATGGCTAGAATGAGGGTAGCACTAGCATAATGAATCTCAATTATAATATTTTATTCTCACAATCTGTACTTTCTACAAATCATCAGACAAACCTTCAAACCCTGTATATCAAACCTGATACTCTGAAAATTGATTGATATATCTCTATGAACCAAATAATTCTTCAAACCCTAATATTTGGAATTTTGCCTTCGAAGAAAACCCGCAAAATTCCCACAAAGATCTTTGAAACCCAAAATGTGAATCATGTGGTGAATCCGCCTCCAAAAGGAACTGGGTTTTCGTCCAATCCTTCGAACCAGAAACTTGAGGGTTTTCGTCCTCAAATCTCAAGAAAATTGAGCTCTCACAATCTCCAATAAAATAATAATAATCTTCACATAATGAGAAATGAGCTCACAAACCAATTTTATAATCCATTTTAGGGTTTTCCCGCCAAAACACCATTTTATAAAGTGATATTCAAATACTTTATAATATCCTTTTAAATATTTCAAGGTGTCACTTTATTCATCCAATTAATATAATTATTTAATATTACCTTAATAATTGTACTTTTTCCTAGGTAACATTAAATAATTAAATTAATTAATATTTATTTGGCGAGATGGAAAATGAGGACATTACATACTCCCTAGCTAGACATTGGAGTGGCTTCTCGACAAGAGTCACCATTGGAGATATGGCTGAAGATTTCAGTTTATTTCCATGATGTTTGCTTTGATGTTTTCTAGTATATGCACTGTTTGGTCTGGTTACTTATTTGCAGAGATTTTGGAAGTTACTTTGAGTGGTTTTTCTTGGTTCTACACTTGTTGGCCATACTATTCCTATGCCCTAGGCCATACCATGTTGTGTTGCAGCTGAGAGGATGTTGGAGACTTGGTGCTAGGTATTGGACCAATCTATTCCATTTCTTTGGGCACCCCCTTGTGCCAATTTTCAGGATTTATGGTGGTGAAAAGGAATTTTAGAGGTTGGTCACCCCTTTCCTAGGCCGTACCATTGTTGGGTGGTGTATGTGTGGTTTTCAGCAATGAGTTATTCGATGATTGCAGCTCTTTGGTGTCTCCTTGATGGCACCTAGGCTCTACTAGGTTGTTGTTGGTTGTTATATGGTGTTCTTGGTTGATTTGGGAGGCATTCTAGGGAGTTGTGCCTGTTTAATGCTTGCTGGTTTGGCGTATCAGACTACTGCAACAGAGTTATCAGACCTGCAACTTCATATCAGACTGCTGCAACATCATATCAGACCTGATATCTCTCCATTTTCTCATGTTTTAATGATGTATACATGCTAGCATGTTGCAGGGTTAGTTAATTGCTCAGTGGGTTGTCGTATTGTATTGGTTACTTCATGTTTCAGTCCTATATTGCAACTACATATCAGATTTCTAGTCATTAGTATCATTTGTTTGAGCTCACATTGTAATGTTGATTTGGTAGTACCATTCAACAATTTAGCTCTTGTTTGGTTTGATGCTAACCCCACTGAATATGTGGCACTCCCGCTGAATAAGTGGTTGAGCTTTCTTTGCTTTCATGTTATTCCCGCTAAACAAGCGGATGAGCTCATTTTGATTTCATGTTATACCAGCTGAATAAGCAAAGGATCTTTCTTGTTTTGGTCGGCTAGCCGCCAAAGGGTTT
Organism: Sequoia sempervirens; assembly: GCA_007258455.2. Taxonomy (NCBI): domain Eukaryota; kingdom Viridiplantae; phylum Streptophyta; class Pinopsida; order Cupressales; family Cupressaceae; genus Sequoia; species Sequoia sempervirens. The sequence continues at coordinate 99,859 of VDFB02348294.1, read as the reverse complement.
CTTGCTAGTTGTAATTCCCATTGAATAAGTGGATGTTTCCTTATGCTTGAAGATTTCATATTCACCCCACTAAACAAGTGGTTCATCTCAATAGTGTAGCATTGTAACCTTACCACTGTATGCTCACCTTGCCCACATCGAGATCTAGGTGATCAAAAAGTGGAAGGGAGTTTACTTCAGTTGGTTATCTTTGATTGTTGGCTAACACATTGTAACCTTACCACCTGTTATCACGGAATCTAGCAGCGCTCGTTCCACGGATAACCCCCCTACAAAACTTGTCTGTTTCCTAGGATTCGTGAAGTTCAAGCACGCATAACAAGGTGATTTTCAAGCCACCTCGAAATGCATTCCAAAGCCTCGAATAGTCAATTTGAGCATCCCCCTATGTTCACCTCGCGAAGACCTTCGAAACGAGCCCCTTCGCGAAGTCTCACTATTCGTACTTAGTTAATTGTGAAAAATGCAGTTGCACTGAAAAAGTGCGCTCCTGCTCACAAGCCATAAATTAGCTAAGTATAAAAAATGCAGGGGCGCTCTTTTTCAGCACCCCTGCATGAAAGTGAATTCTTAAAAGGTGTAATAGCGCTGAAAAAGTGCGCTATTACACATTTTACCCAGACTTAGTCTTTTTTCAAGTCATAGCGCGTTTCTTCATGCGTTTTACATCTCTCGCTTATCGTGCCATTTTTTGTGCCTAAATTTATTGCTCGACTTGAGTTAGGTTTTTGAGCCACCATTTAGTTAAAAGTGTTTTAGTTTTCCTTTTTCATTCTTTATGATCTTTATTCTTCATTTCTTCATGCTGGGCGAGTTCTCCTCAAACTGCAATCACGTTTTTGAGAAATTCTAAGTTCCTCTCCAGCAATCTTCACGTTTTCTCTCGGTAAGTCTTTCTCCTTACCTTCTCTTCATTCTTCTTTGCTATTTTATGCATGGCTTGGAGGTTTGCATATGCGTTTTTATTAATCTCTTTTTCCTCTCACGTTTTTCGCCATCCCCACGCGTTTTCTCTTTCTCCATTCACGTTTTGGTTTTATGTACCCTTTCCATGCTTCCTCTTCATGGCGTTTCAAGTGACATCCCCTCTTACTCGCGCGTCCTTCTTTCTATGCTTTCAACTCCAACGTTTTTGTGTTAGTATCTTTCATTGTCGCCCTCTCAATCACCTTTTGGTGCGAACATTGAAGAAACTCTTATTTTGTAAGAAGGATTGCTTGTCTCTTATCCATATTTACAATGACGGTGAAATAAATTCTGTGTTTTTTTAACTCCATTCAAGGAACAAGATTTGTTTTGAGCGTTACATGCTTCATAAACCCCAAGCGCCGTTTTCAAGCATCATTACATCAGTTTCCAAAATCACGTTTCAGATGCAGAGGCGCTGAAAAAGTGTGCCCTAGCATTTTGAAATATTTTCTAACACTGAGAAATGCAGGAGCGCTCTTTTTCAGCACCCCTGCATCAAAGTCTGAATTCCCTAAAATGTAAGGGCGCTGAAAAAGTGCGCCCTTACACTTTTCACAATTTTTTCCAGAAGAACTTCAAACTTGCCTAATTTACTCCTGAACCTCTTTCCTTCCATTTTGTGCATTGTTTTGCGTGCCTTGTCATCTGCTCCATGCTTTCCCATCACCGTTGCTCGTTTCGCGCTTTCCCATGCTACCTAACGACTAATGTTTGTTCTAGCTCAAAACTTTGCAGTCTCTTTTCAAAGACCCTCAAAGTTGAGTGATCAAAGTTTCAGTTGTTCTTCATGACTGCCAGTAAACCTCCGTCTTCTTCAAAAGCGAAAGGCAAAATGAAGTATAAATATCAAGCCGTCTATCCGCCGACTGTAGTGGTCTCTAAGGTGGAAGAAATAAAAGATACAGAGGTTGGCCATCAAGACTTGGTTGATTTTGCGAAGCAAACAGAGATGAAGCCTCTTCCTGATCCAATGAGAGCGATTGTACAGAGTAATCTGCATTTGGTGGCTATGTTCCCTACAGCTGCACACAATACGGAGTTTGTCCTTCAAGTGGCATCCCACTACGTCAGAGAAAGTAGAAGTGTGATCGATTCTTCCAAGCACGAGATTCTAAGACTCGACCCTGATTTCTTTGACATTGTGTTTAAGGTCCCTCAAATGGAGAAATACATTGATATCTCTATACAAAAAGCACAAGAAGTCTTTGACGCTGATCCCAACAAGGCTAAAAACCTAATAAATACCCAATGGTTGAAGAAGCCTAGATAGTCTGTTTCCAGATGGCCAAAGGGACTCCTGCGAAGTGATTTCAAGGATGACGTCAAAGATATGATCACATTTTTAAGCAGAGTAAAAGGCTTGCCAGAATTGTCCACTTTTCATGATTGGATGTATGAATACATCAGGATTATAAGAAGACAAAAGGTGCACATTGACTGGGGCAAACAGATCAGTGATGAAATACATGAGCAGCTGATCAATGCTCCTTCCACATTGAAATTCTATATGACTTCTTACCTGGTGTACGCGGCGGCTGTAATGAGATAATTCCCAGGTCTATCTACAAAAGGGAATCGGATGATAGTACCTGTGTACAGATTTTTCTATCAACTGGAACTGAAGGAAAGCTTTCATCACTTCAGGCGGGTCACAGATGCTTTCTTCGCACCTTTGCTTTTCAATTTTGATCCAGCTCTTGAAAGAAGGAGGGTATCTGATGAGGCTTATAAGGTGGTAAGTAAAGTTGGATGCCTATTTCTTCAATTCCCAACGTTTACTTACTTGAGAGTAGGGTCCTACACTGGCTGTCCTTACATGTTGCCACGTTATCCTTCGGATAAGTGGGTTCTCATGGAGACATGCAGACAGCTAATTTCAATGCAAAAAGAACGAAGAAGTAACCACAAGCGTGGATTCAAGTTCCCACTGACAATTGGCAGATATACTATCCCAACTGTACAAAAAGCCAAGTCTGTTTATGCTGAAATGCAGTTCATGACAATCAAGACCTACAGGTATAGGTTTGATTTTGATTACCGAGATGTCAGAAAGAAATTGCAAAAGGGTCATCATCATAAGTACTGTTTTGAAGACATCTGGGCTGATTGTAGAGATGAAGAAGCCATACGCAAAATGGATTATTGAAGGTTGACTGTTCAGCAGATCAGAGACCTTGATATTGCTGACCTACTAGGGGATTTTGCAGATCCTGGCGATATCATGAATGCTCTCTATGATAAACAAGAGGTTTCTAAAAGGCCTTTGCCTGCAATTCAATGGTCTAGGAAAGAAATTACCAGTATGAGGGAGAGATTGAAGCCAATCCTAGCCAACACTGCAGAATGGTTACATAAGCATGGTTATGAAATGAAAAGTTTTAGAACAGATTCAGAAGGAGAAGAATCTGAAGCAGAAGCTCGCCAACAGCAAGAACTCGGCATGAAAAATAAATCGGCGGCTGTTCCCACTACTTCACGAAGAGGTCCCAGGATCAAGTTTACTGTTGGCAAGAAAGATACCCAGTCCATCCCAGAAACAGAAACCACGGAATCCGATCCATCTCGCTCTAAAGGTAAAAAGTCTTCCAGAGGAGATAGATTCTAATGAAGAAGGAACTTTAAGTGATCAATCCGCTGAAGATGAAGACTCAACAGAAGCAGACTCCGATGCAGAAGAGGTTTCTGAAAGTAGGCAAGAGTCTGAAGAAGATTCTGAAGAAGAATCTGAAGGTGAACCAAAATCGGAGAGACAAGAGGGTGATCAACAGGAACCCAGGCATGATCAAGAAAGAACTACTTCTCCTCCTGAGAATGTAGTTGAAGAAATTCCTAGAACGTCATTGCCTGTGATTTCCAATGTTCCTCATACCCCTCCAAGTTCAAGAACTCCTCCACCTCCTGTTCCTTCGTCACCCATTCCTACCACGTGCATTCCTGCAGTTGAGATATCCACTATTCCTACAGCATCAACCCCGCTTGATACTCCCTCAGTGACAAGCATTCATACGGTTGATATACTGTCAAGTCCTCCATCATCCATTCCTAGCCTGTCTTCACCAACGTATGATATCACTTCTGAAAATGAATTAAATCATTTCATGAATGAGTCAATGCGTGATCAGCTCAATGTGCAATCTACAGGAGCAATGATGACAGACACTTCTCCTATTGTCACAATACCCATGGTAACTTCAGATGTGACGATAACTTCGGAAGTGACGATGACAACTTAGTTGACAGTGAATCCAGAAGTTCACACCTCCTTTCTTCCCCCTTGGCTGATATCTCAAGTATCGAAGCGGAAGAAGCAAATGATCTCTCCAGAGGAGCTCGACGTCGAAGAGATAGTCCCTCCAAAAGCTAAAGGGAAGAAAAAGGCAAAAGTATACTCAAGGCTGAACGTTGACAAGACTGGCCACAAGTATGCAAAGATTGGCATACCACCGCACGAAGAAGGTGATGTCAATATGGAAGACTACACAGTGACAAAAGTCCAGCTTGGCAAGGTTACCAATGAAAGTGCAAAGGCTGATGCGCAAGTGACGTTGGATATCTTGGCTGGAAGACTGGATAAAATGGAGCAAGCTCGCAATATGTACAAACAAAGGGCAGAGCATTATGCCACTGTTGTGAAGAGACTTGTTGGATCCCCAACTAATGCACAACCGCTGACAATGGTAATTATTGAAGACCCAACTGTCAAGAAAGCTGAGAAGTTCGCCTCCAAAGACAGAGTGTTGTATGATTTCGTTGAGAAGATCATAGAACACGGATCTCAAATCATAATTGTTGCGGACGAGAAAACTACCTTGTTGGCCAAGCTCACCACAGAGCTTGATAAAGAAAAAAGTGTACTTTCCCAGGAGCACAAAGACATGGAGAAATGCCTGTTGTCATGGTCGGAGATGAAGCAGGTAAAGCTCAGTAAACTGGTGGGAGTCGGGGTAATTCCTGACAAAGAAAAGTTCGTTGAGGTAAGAGAATCCTTGAAACATCGAATTCAAGTTATTCAATCTCTTACGGAAGATCTCCACCAAGTACAGGAAGATGTCGAAGGACATTGTGCTATTCTTGAAAAAGGTATCAAGGAGTTACCAGGTCAACTTTTTGAAGAAAATCGTATCTTCCTGCCAGCCACAGAAATATCTCAGATCTTCAAAGAAGCCATCATGAAGTTGATTGACAGTTCAGACTTTTCAGAAGCCTCACTGAACGTCATTTGTGATACAAGGCTCACATTGGATAACCTAAAAACGCATCTTGAAAGGTGCAAGAAGGTTCACTCATCTGCCATGAGATCGATCACAAGAATTCACACCATTGTGGATTACACCGTTGGTTCGGATGAGAAGTTCGTGCAGGAGACCAGGAAGAAATACGAAGACTTCCGCACCCAAAGCAAGGAAACATGAAGAAGGTTCTTGATCTCCAGTGTCATACATTTCTGGTGCATTCCTTTATGCATCTTGTAAATATTTCCTGACATTTTATATGTCTTTTTGTAAATTGTAATTGCACCAAGTTTGAAGATGTAATCTTTTGAAAACAAATTACACTTTGACTTTGGTCAAAGTTAGGTGAGATCTTCTTGAATCGCTCACCTAACTTTCCTTGATTTTCTCAATTAGATTCCTATTTTTGCTCATCCCTCTTTCCATATAATGTGAGGGATTTCTATTGTAAAGTTTATCCTTTAGTATTTTGCAACGAAGTGCTGCCCTTTTTGAAGCAGAATTGTGAAACTTTGTGTTCATGCTTTGTGAATGAAATTCGATCAATAAAGAAGAAGATTGCAAGCCAGACTTTGTGTTGGATTCGATAATCTTATGAATTGATCTTATTTGGTGGTGATTAGCTGATGGAATTTGAAGGACTCTAAGTAATTTATGTAAACTTTGTGTTACATCCATTATTTAGATTTTCATTTGTGTTTTGGATATTATTGTTGAATGAGCTACAAGACTTTGTGCTTGTAATTGTTCATGCTCTTTGATAATTTGGTTGGATGATCTACAAGACTTTGTGCTTGTAATTGTTCATGGTGTTCGAGGAATTGCTGCGTCTAAGAAGACTTTGTGCTTCTAACATGACAAACTACACACTTTTCACAAATCCACCATTGATAAAGCTACGGAACGACTTTGTGCCTTCGTGAGCTTTCCCTTTTATTTTATTTGTTTATTGTTAATTACTTCTGGTATCTCTACGCTTTGCTTTGACAAGATAGAGGTATTGGTATTACTGCTCGTTGTTAGTTTAGAGTTATTAAGAATTAAGAACTTCCAACAGTGAAGCATTGTAAACATCTTCTCTGAAAAAAGAGAGAAGGATGAATGTAACACACCCCCTCCCCACTTCGTAAGTATTGTGTGCATTTTGTAATTACTTGTTTGTTTTACTATTGCTTCTATCAGCAGTAAGAAGGGCGCCTCCCCTTTCCGAGAGGAGAGATTCATATCTCACATAGCTATGGCTGAAGTCCTAGTTGTGTAATCTATCGAAAAGCTGATTACATAATTTTCACCCAACACCACCGTATGCTCTCACCTTACCTACATCGGGATCTGGGTGATAAAAAAGTGGAAGTTTACTTTAGTTGCTTATCATTGTTATACTAAGTTGCCGGTTCTAGTACTGGTTCGGGTTCGGGTTTGGGGGTTCAGTTTGTGGGTTCGGCTAAATTTTTTTTGGGGGTTGGGTTCGTTAGTACAAAAACATGTAAAAATTATATATATATATATATATATTTATATAGATATATATGCAGCCTAGAAGCATGAATTAGGATTAGAATATCACATAACATCATATAAACAACAAAACCACCATAAACTTAAATGTCATTTAAAACATGCATGATAAATATTCATTGTTCAAACTTCAAGTTCAATATTACAACACTTTTAATCATAAAATGAATTATCTAAATCATCAATATCTAATTGATAACTCACATTTGTCTTAAATTCTCTTAGAATAGATAAACAATTAAACATCATCAACTATTATAAAATTTCCAAAGAAGTTGTAACCATAATATCTAAGCAGCTAACATTGAAAACCTCCAAGTTGTTGTGATAATGGGAAAGGATTTACACCAGCACATGAATGACACTAATCAATAGCCTACTTGAAAGAGGTCTCAAATAAATGTATCAACTTGTGATGTCTGAAAATATAGGCTGCTAGTATTGCATTGCTTTGTCCCTTTAAGCCATACAATACATCCTGATAAGCATTAGCTAGAGATCCTTATTCAAACCTTGTGGCCTAAAGCTTTGTTTGTTGGTTCTTGTAGGCAATCAGTCTAACACTCTTATTAATTTATGTTGGTTAATTTTAGATCAATAGAGTAGTCATGAATTACAAGTTGTAACTCATATCAATATACAATGATACTTCTTTAGGGTTCCATTGGGTGTTGGTCAAAGCCGAAAGGAGAAAACAATTTAAAAAATGCAAAAAAAGGTAGTTTTTACTCTGCTTGGGTTGTGGGTTCTGCTTGGGTTTGACTTGGGTTCACTTGGGTTCGACCTAGACGAACCAGGCATCATTTTGAAGCACCCTGGGAGAACCCATAGGCGAACCGGCCTAGAACCCGAACCAAGTTTGAACCAGACCCAAACTTGCCCCTCAAACCAGCGAACCCGCCCCTCAAACCAGCAAACCCGGTAACAGAGTTGTTATATTTGCAAACGTTATCCAAGTTGCAAATTTGAAAAAAAATTACGAGTGGGTTATTACATTTTCTGCCTCTCATACTTGGTCAAAGGCTATTGACCACCTTCACCTAAATCGCACACATCGCCTTGAACTACTGTAAGATTTGGTAGAAAATCCACCCAATAATGCAAATGAATGAAGGAAAGAAAAGCTTTAAATAAAAAATGGGCAAGAATAAATTGTATTCTATAGAAGAGAATGCAAGGAATGCATGAAAATGAGATACTCATATTAGAGTGATGAATGAGTATATATAGGATTTACAACCCAAGAGACTAAAAACATAGCCGATATGGGATAATGAAAAAGTCCCTAAGTAAACTTAACCTAGTGTGAAAAGGACCTAAGTGGAGAACTAGCTAGGAAATGAACTAGTTAGATAAAGTTCCTTGTTCACACTAACACCTCCCCTTAAGTGCAACTTAGGGGAAATATAGGCAAAGATGCAAAGATAGGTTTTGTCTAAAAGGCCTAATGAGGTAATCATGTACAAAAGATACCCTCAAAAAAAAAGGAGAAAACCCAGTGGGAAAAATCTCCCCCCCATGAGAGGATGAAGCAAGAAGGGGTTAAGTGATCCCCCCCTTAAAAAAATTATTGCACCCCCAAGAGAGACTGAAAATGAACATACTTTCACTCAATGAAGGGTTTGGTGAAGATATTTGCAACCTGCTCTATTGTAGGGTAGTAGCGCAAATCAATGGCCCACTCATGAGTCAGCTCACTGAGAAAATGCATATGTGTCTCGATGTTTTTGGTCCGTTGATGATGAACTGGATTCTTCAAGACCTGGATGGTGCTCTACTTGTCATGGTAGATGATTGATGGCTTCTAAAAAGTAATGCCAAGTCCAATGAGGATATTTTAAATCCAAATAGCCTCAATGGTGGTATTGAAAACCCATCAATACTCAACCTCAATTGAAGAAAGAGCAAATGCATGTTGCTTCTTGCACTGCCAACAAATGGGACTAGAACCAAGGTGAAAATTGCAGCCAAATGTGGACTTGCAATCATCAATACCACCAGCCCAATCAAAGTTTGTGTATCCAATCAAATCCAAACTTGTTCCCATTATATAATGAATCTCATATTTATGAGTGTCCTGGATATAGTGTAGAATGTGTTTGGTTGCTTTCTAGTGGAGGTCATGTGGCTCTGTCAAAAGCATGAAACAATGTCAACTACAAATGAAATGGTAAGATGAGTAGGATTCAAATAGATGACGCTACCAATGAGTTGCCGATACAAGGTGGCATCAACAAGTGGTGTGGAACACTTTACCTCAAGATTGACTCCAGATAGAAAGGGAGTTAGTGTAGGCTTACGATTAGCCATATGAAACTAAGCTAGAAGATCAAGAGAATACTTGTGCAAAAGAGATCCTGAAAGAGCTCTAAGTGATCTCAATCTTGAGAAACTAGTGTAAAAGACCCAATTCAGTCATGGAAAACTGGTCATGCAAAGCAATCTTGACACTCACAATGAAAGATGAGGTGTGTTGGCGTAACAACTAACACCTCTGGAGTAAGAGTTGCTACGAACAGCCTATGTACACTACGCAATGAGTGCTCTTCAAATTAGGAGGGGAAGCTCCCTCGTTGTGCTTTACAAAAATACCTGCAAAGGGAAATAAACTAAACTAATTCCTGTCTTTTTGTTTCAGCTGTAGAGGTACAAGGCTTTCTTGAAAACTATATACGTTGCAGCTGAGAATTTTCTCTGGTTTTGCAAATTCACTAACTACAACTAAACTTAATAACTTAAATTCTATCCAGTTCCCTCAAGAAAACAGAGCATGAGAAAACGGAGCAAGGTTATGACTATCAGACGATAAACGTGTTTAGATTCTCTACTTGAAGGCAAGGTGGCGCAACTATCATCTCAATCTGAACAAGTTTATTGGGCACAAAACAGATTTAAGAATTTACCATGATAATCTTATGAAACCCTATGTGGCATAACATTTGATCATAATAGTAAAGACTCACAAAACAGATTTATCATCTCAATCTTATGAAACCCTATGTGGCATAACACTCGATTAAAATGATAAAAGATTCACAAAACAGATTTATCTAAACTAAGGGAAGTATTTACCATGACAACCTTATGGAACCCTATGTGGCATAACACTTGATCATAACAGTAAAGACTTCACAAAACAGATTTATCATCACAATCTCACGAAACCCTATGTGGCATAACGCTTGATCAATAATGACAAAAGATTCACAAGACAGATTTATCTAAACTATGGAAAGAATCCACTATCACAATTGCATGAAACCCTATGTGGCATAACAATTAACTGTAATAGCAAAGACGCATGAACAAATACCAAAAGAGCAATATTGAGGGCAAGGTAGGCGCAGCATATATTTCTCTCTCAAGCAAAAGTTAATTACAAATGAGCAAAAGCTCTTATTTATATACATCAAGGTGTAGGTAACCCTAAAATCACCTTGAGTTCACTACAGTTCTTGCAATGCATGCAAGTTTAATTATTAAACCCTAATGAAGTAAACTATACAGTTAACTGGAAAGCTACCATCAGTTAACCGGTACAAATAACCTAACTGGACCATGTGCAAGCATGCACGTCCTTATTTAAAGCAAAGTTAACTGGACACTACCTTCAGTTAACTGGAAACCCTAACCCTAACTCCTGTGATGATAATTCCAAAGATGAGATAAGCATGTGTTAAGTCAGCAAGTAAACTCAAGACTGAAAGTCGAGTTAACTGCTGCTTATGACTCAACCCTCGAAATTAACTACAGGTTCCAACTGGTAGATCACTCCATGTCACCTCGGTCTAACACTTCGAACAAGAATTCATCAATCACTCTGTCTTTTGGCACTTTGACGCTGTCCAAAACAATAATCTGTCTCTTCAATTCTCTGCCACTTTCTGTAATTGTGTGCATACATTCTTTAACATTTTCAGTCGCCTTCTTGAAACTCGCTGAAATTACTGAAAATGTGATCAGAACCTCCATCAAGATATCATAAACATGCTTCTGAAACTCAGTTTGTACAACCTCGAGATCAGCGTAGGTACCATTTTCACGAAGATAATTGCACAAGATCTGAGTGACTTTGGCGGCTTCGTAAATGAAGTGATCTCTGTTTCTTTTGCAGCCTAATGCTTCATTGTCAGCTGCTCTGATGAAAACCTAAATTAAGACTGATTTGATCTTGAATTCAGTCTAGTTGAACTACCTTCTGAAAAACTCGCCCATTGACTATGAACACGGCAATGTTCTGACAACTTTCTCCGAAAAGCTAAAATGGCTCCTGGTGAGGCTAAAAATAGCCTGTCAGAGGATAATTTTCACCAAAAATTCTGAGACATGGGTTTTGTCCGGAAAATGATTCTAAGACAACCCATAACGTCAAAATTGTGAAAAAACGCCGTTTAGCCTAACATGCAAAGACTTTTCAGTCGAGAACTGCAGGGGTTTTTAGAGCTTCTCGGGGCAATTTTTCTTGAGAAAATCTGGAACATGGGTTTTGTGCACAACGGAATTCTGAACAAACCCAAATGATGAGATTTTCAAAAAGATGTGATTTTATCCCACATGCAAAGAAATTCTCGGAAAAAAGCACAGAGCTTCAGAATGAAGGCTACGGGGCGATTTTCTCGAAAAAATCTAAGACGTGGGTTTTGCTGCTGATGCTGAAATATGCGAACCCAGATGGTCAGATTCTGAATATTTTTCCGTTTTCTTTGACATGCGAAGAAAGTACCTAAGATGAGAAATAGAAGAAATAAGACAGAAGATAGAAGGTTTTGCTTGTTCTGCTTCTGAAGAATTTTCCAATCTCTTTTCTGGAACTTGATGAAACCTGCATGCAAAGTGAAAATAAAGTCTGGAATCTTCTTCCTCTGCACAATCTGAATTCGTTGCTACGAAGAACGCTGAATTCTGACACCTGTAGCACCTTTAGCTTGCTGCTCGCTCAAGAAGAATGTAGGCTTCGAAGTTTGAAATGAAGAAATAATGGACGCCAAGGCTGAAATAAATAAGCTTTCATCATTGAAATTCGCATAAAGCACTAAAGCTTGAAAAATGGCGCTTGGCTTCTAATTGGACCTCATTTTAGTTAACTGAAACTAAAATATGCTAAATAAAGCACCATGCTTTAGGGTTTTCCCTTTCAATCTTCAGTTGACAAAACCATGCGATTTAGACTTCAGTTGACCATCTTCATTGAATTCGCCATCTTCAAAATTTATTAAATTAACAATTAAGAACTAAAGCGTCCCTTTTGAAAACTTCAGTTGACAATCTTGATTGAGATGAGTTCGCCAACTTCATGCTTTAAATCAATTCTAAAAATGGCGACCCTTTCAAGACTTCAGTTGGCATTCAAGAAGTGAATGCGCCAACTTCACATGCTTTAATTCTAAAAATAATGTCCCTTTTGGAACTCAAGTTGACATTCCAAAGCAAATGCGCCAACTTCACATAATTCATGATATTTAATTTAATCAAATATGGCGTCCCCTTTTGGAACTTCAGTTGACAAAGGGTGAAGCGCCTACTTCACAAAATTTTCATAATTTCAACCAAAATTCGTCATGCATGTGAACTGAAGTTGACTTTCAAGTACAGACTTTAGTTAACTGAACATGCAAACAAGTTAACTCAACATGCAAAGTAGTTAACTTGACATGCAAACAGAAAGATCACTCAACATGCCAATATATGAACTGAAGATGACAACCCAGAAAACGTTTAGTCTAACTACAGTCAGAACTCAAGTTAAGGCGTCCATTCAACTCTCTTTCGAAAATCCAACTTTGAACTTTTAAGACGAATTCCAGACTTAGCCAAATTTCATGAAAATTTAAGCTAAAACCTCTGCCGGGACCTCTGTTCATCTTCTGACACTGGCTAACTGACTTCTCCAATTGACTGGTTGACAAGTGCATCGCAGAGCTGAGTAAAAACTGATCAAAAGGTATCTTGAGACTGTACGTCATAAAACTGACATCTGAAGGCTCAAAAATCCAAGCGCCTTTTTCAAAAGCTGCGCTTTTTCTCAGACTTAATCAAATTTTGACTTCTGCATCTCGTACGAAGGGAAAAACAAAATCCTTCATAACTTTTGTTTTATCAACTTTCAGGACTGGATCTCAGGTTCACTGCGGAGCTGACCTCATTCTGCATAATAGCTGCAAAGGCACATTTCCCTAGAAAACATCATCTGAGGGGTGAAAATCAAGGGCGCCTTTTTGAAAAGTTGCTCTTTTCATTCCAGACTTAGCCATTTCTGGAACTAGCTAGAATATCACAAAAACTCCGACTGCAAGCTGCTGAGTCATCCTCTGAACTGACGGAGATAGGCAACGGAAAGCTGAACGTAACACGGACACATTGAATATTTGATATCATCAGAAAGAAAGCATTAAAGGCCTGAAAAGCTTAGGTGCCTTTCCCAAAATGTGCTCTTTTGCTTTTTCCTCTGATATTCTGACTAAGATTTGACCCTACGTTCGACCTCAAGTTCAAGCACTTCAGCAACTCAGATTTACCCACTGATGGATGCGTCGCGAAGCTCGAACAAAATTGAGACAAACATCTCGGGTGGCATTCAGTCAAAATCTTTCATTTGGCACCTCAAAAACAAGGGCGCCATTTCCAAAAGCTGCACTTTTTACCAGTGTTAGCCAATTCTCGTTTTGCCTTGTTTTGCGCTGTATTCACCACAACTTGCTCAAAACAGGTCCATTTGACAGGCTTGATAGCTCACTGCGAAGCTGACGTGATGTCGGACGAATGTCTGCTGGAGGTGACAAACCCTAAAACAGGATCTGGTCCCCTAAAAGATAGGGCGCCTATTTGAAAATGTGCTCCTTTCTCCAGAGAGAATTTTGATGTTTTCCGTTCAGATTTTCACTTTTCTTAAATCTTTTCAGTGACAGACTGACATGATACTGATACCAACTCCATATTTAAAAACCCCAAAAACGACCATTTGACAACACTTTAACAAGATTAAGACTCAATTAAGCAAAATGCCTTAGTGAAGCAAAAATTTTGGTTTTGGGTACAACAAGGTGCTCCCTGTGACAATCAAGTCATCAACATAGAGAACCAAGTAAAGAAGAACATCCTCCTATCTCAAGATATAGACATTCAGATCTAAATGGCATCTAGAGAACCCAATGAGAGAATAAAGGAGTCCATCTTGGCATACCAAGCTCATGGGACTTGCTTGAGTCCATAGAGAGACTTTCTCAATCAACAAACCAATGAAGAATCCTGAACAAATCCCTATGGTTGCTCTATGTAAATATCCTCATGTAGATCCCCATGAAGAAATGGACTCTTCACATCCATCTGATATACAACCCAACCATGAGCTGCAATAGTAGCAAGTATCAAGTGAATGGAGTTCATTTTGGTGACGGGGGAAAGGTCTCAACGTAGTCAACACCTGGTGCCTACGAGAAACCTTTGGCCATGATTCATGCTTTGTACTTTTCAATTGATCCATATGCTGCAAATTTCATTCGATAGATCCACTTACACCGAACCAATTTTCTTCCCTTAGGAAATGGAACAAGATCCAAGCTTTGTTCCCAATCAAGGAGTTGTACTCTTCTTCCATTGTTGAATCCCACTTTGCAATACCTAATGATTCATGAAATGACTATGGATCTAAAGCTATGGCAATTTAAGAATGCAGAATGGCCTGGTGTTGTGACCGATTCCTTCGAGTATTTGAAGGATCCCCAACAAGAGTGCCCACAAATTCAAGAGTCTGACGAGCCCAACAAGGCATGGTAGGGGATGAAGGAGGAGAAACCAAATTTTGCAAAGAGGAAGATGAAAACTCGTGATCAACTCTGTGAGTAGAGGAAGCTTGAGGAAAATCCTCTAAGTCATTGTCATCTAAATCCATTGTGGAGGAAGGAAGATGGGAGGATGAGATAGGAGATTTTTCCTCAAAATCCACACAATGCTCAATGAAGAGCTCATCTATCTCAAGATCCATTAGATGATATCCTTTGACACCATTAGGGTAACTAACAAAGATGCAAGGTTTACTCTAAGGTTCTAAGGCCTTATGCTTCTTTGAAGGAATGTGTTCCCATGCTTGGGAGCCAAAAACTCTGAGGTGTCGCACAACAAGTTTCTCGCCATACCAAGCTTCAAAGGGAGTGATTCCCTTTAATGCCTTAATTGGAACTCTATTTTGGATGTAAGAAACATAGTTAATAGCTTCCGCCCAATATTCAAGTGCAAGGGAGTATGCGTGGATCATGCAGCCAACCATTTCTTTTAGGGGCCTATTTTTCCTCTCAATAGGCGATAGTGTGTTGAAGATCAATCCCTTCAAAAGTGAAAATTTTCTCAAAGCAATGGCTCACATAATCTCTATTATTATCTATGCAGAGAATTTTGACACACTTTCCAAATTGCTTCTCAGCTTCAACCTTAAACTCTTGAAATCTATCAAAGACTTCTCCTTTCTATTGAACAAAGTAGATCCATATATATTTGGAATAGTCATCAATAAAGGTGAGAAAATAACGATCCTTGCTAAAGGACAATGTTGGAAAATGACCCGCCAAGACATTGTGAACTAGCTTAAGAACTTCTAAAGCTCTCCAAGCCTTCCCTTTGTCAAACTTTTCCTCAAGATGCTTTCCCAAGGAACAACCCGAACAAATCCCATCTAAAAAATTGATCCTAGGAAAACGTATGAGCATATCCAATGTGCTAAGCTGCTGAAGATAGTGGTAGTTGAGATGGAAAAAAAGCTCATGCCATAGTTTTCTCATAGATTTTGAGTGGGTGACCAGTGCTATAGAATTTGTATCATGTACAAAGTGAGAAAGAATAGAGGAGAGAATCATGATCAACCTTACCAACTGCAAGAAGTGCATTATCTTCAAGATTCTTGATACTAATAGAATAAGTAAATTCAGCGTTTCCGACATTCTAGGTGATCTAGTAGGCGAAGAGAAGGTTGGCTAACAGATTAGGCACACAAAGGACAACCTCAAATGTACCAATGTCAGCATCAATTGAACCCTTTCCAATGACATCCACTAGAGAATCATCCACGATGAGAATGTGGGGTACAAAACAAGGCTCCAATAGATAAAATTGTTCTCTGATAGAACCCATGTGATGCACCCAAGTCAAGAATCCATTGATGTGAAGAATTTGCAAAAGCGAGAAATGCAGTAGCTTTCCCTTTACCTGATTTTGAAGTAGAGGATTGTTGAGCAACAAAAGCAGGAGATTAATGTTGTTCTTTTTCAAAAGATGCTTCAACTCATTGATTTGCTTCTTGTGAAAAGAATGCTCCTCATGACCAACCTTCTTGTAGTAGCTAAGAGTTGGTTTTTCTTTCTTTTGATAGTTCTCTTTTGAAAAAGAGGAGTTGGAGTCTGTTTTTGGGGCAAACAATAGTTGTGCCTGTTCTTTCTATGACTTCTTGGAATTATTTTATCACTTTTTTCAGAACCCAGAAGGAAGAATGCTATATTTGAATGCTCCATTACACATCTATATATATGTACATCTGAAAATGTATATCTATATATAAGTCGTATTGTGTATAATTGAATAGTTTTGATTAATAGCAAATGAATGGTGTGATCAATTTAAAAATAAATCCTTAATTCTTAATTTAACACTAAATCACATTGTGAATCGATTAAGCATCCTATAAACATGCCTTAACACAATTAACTAATAAAACACGGGACACACCTCCTGGCAAGTGACACATCTGGGAGAAGGATGCAATGGTTTGTCCCATTGAACTAGGAGGAGGAAAGCAATGGTCTAGGGACGCAGGAAGGATGTGTTGAAGGCTAACAGGATCACGGCAGGTGAGAGTCGTGAGACTACTCACTTAGCTTTAATGTTTAGTTTTCCTCGATCTGACATAAAAAATGCTGCATGAACCTTTATATGCCCAACCGATCTGTGTATTATTAAAAATAATCTATAGACTTTATTCATTGAAATGCATACAGTCGCCTCTGATGTGTTGAACTTGAAACCATCCCTTCTTGGATATCGAATCTGGAAATAGACTCATAATCGACATTGGGTTTAGGCGGACTATGTAGTCCTTGACTAATCATAGGCCATAATGGTTTACCTTCTATAGATATGGTTCTAATGATGATTGATCTACATGTATATTTGATTGATGTCTGATTTTTGCAAATTACATTTGTATCGAACTAATGTTGGAACTGTAGGTTGTATTGAATTGCATCATCGAAAGAATATAATGAACATGTAGACATGAATATTGCTTAATTTAGTTCTGCATTCTGATATACCTTCATGCTAGGACTCAATGGGACTTGTTGACGTGGTTTTTGTGACCGCACCAAACAGCAGAACAAAGTTGCCAACGGCTACCTTATCCTCTCTTGAACAAAGTATTCAACATGCTAAGATTGCAAGTAAGATCATGCTTTCAACTCCAAGGTTCCTTTAATGCGAATAGACTCAGTTGGCTTGATGTGATTTTGATGTGTTCTTACGAGGGGACTTACACAATTGTTCATAATACTTGCAGTAAACAACGGATATATGCTGTGAAAGGGATTTTGTGCAAATGATTTAGCTTTGAAGTGTGAGTTTCCTAAAACTAACCAAGAGTATGCGGAATTGAATGGCTGCAGGGATTTCGGAAATCTAAATTCTAACCTAAATGCAAAGGATGTTATGCTCAATTTCAATGGACTTCAAACAAACGTTGTCTAGCCTCCTATTGGACAGCTTCGACAAAGTTAGTGCAATCTTCAAAGGGTAAAAAGGATGTTCAAATCACGATTCGATGATGCAATTACCATCACAACGATGCATAGCTACATATGAATCTTGATCGAAGTTAAGTATAGAGTATTCCAGTTGACCACGCAAGACAAGCTTACCATCAATAAGATTGTTAGTGGTATGGATCAAAGAAGCTCACTTACATCAAACATAATCATCCATATCTAACTATTGGCATGAAATTAAGTCCTAGTTGAAGTCAAAGGAAGAAGAAATCTCACAACTACTCACAACAAAGTTTGAATTCACCATCAATGAAATGCTTTATTATGATTAGCCTTTGTGACAATCTCTTACAAAAATTCTCAAAGGGAGAATTCCCCTCCTTCAAACAATGCAATGAAAACTACTCTAACTCAAAAATATCTACTCTCTATTCTGCTCCAAAATCCACTACGTTGACTACTTTTGATTCTAACTATTATATTACAAATGAGGGGGACTCCCCCTTATATAGCTAGCCAAGTCCAATGGACGGTCCAGATTGAATTACAATGGAGGGCTCAGATCGAGCCACCTCAGCCCTAGACAAGTTTTGCCCTAAAAACCGCTAGAAGGTGGAGGAGTGGTGTCATAAATGATCCCAAAAATAGCAGATTCCTCCTTGACCACTATGAGCAATTAATGCCCACTACCCTTCTAGAAGATTCTTGTCCATGACTCGGATTCCCTTGCTCTTCTCTCTGACCGCGTATGCTACGAATCGGGCCAGCACCTCATCGACCTCTTCCTCAGAAATTGCTGGAGTAAGATTAAGCTGATATTCCAGGATAGCCACCATCTGCTCATGTTTTTCACAAGACTTTCCCCAAGCCTCAATAGAATCCTGTGTACTCTGAATAATTGTTGAAAACGTAGAGATGTTTTCAAAGTCAAGCTGGGAAAACGTCCTCATCTCAGAGAAGAAAGGCTGCAATCTTGCCTTTAATCCTTCCACCTCTACCTCCTCATGAGTTAGCCTCCTTGCGAACAACGCATCCAACGTGTTGAGGATACCCTCGTGAATATTCCTCATTGCTTTCTTGATCCTGGAGGACTCCATAGCTGCCGTGTCAAAGAAGCTCTTTCTAGTGAATGCCGCTGAATGCCACCCACAAAAATCATACCTGTCGCCTGCCAGGATCACTCCCTCATTCACCAAAGTTTGTGTGGGCACACGCATCAAAACAGCAAGGCGGGGAATAGTTTTGTCCTGAAAAATATGGGTGTCTCCCCAAGCTTGCTCGACACCATCTAAACGTGAAAGGATACTAGATGCATTCTGAAATGATGAGACAAGATCGGCCATGAACTTTTCTGCTTCAGCACGGACGCCGCTTATCCACCTGTCTCCCTCTCGTATAGCTCTCTTCATCTCCTCAAGCCCACTGATTGGCTCTCGTGGTAGCTCAGGCGGAAGCTCTTCCACTGGATTCTCCTGAGCAACTTCTCGATCTGACTCCAAATCATTTCTTCATCCTCATCCTGAAGGATTCTCCAATCTTGGACTCGACCCGTTCTCCTTTGCCACTCGCCTTCTTGAGCCGAGTGCATACTAGGTCAACACTTAGCCATTTCTTCCAACATGCAACTTTTCTTCTTTCGAGGTTGAAATGTAGTCTTGGAGTATTTGCTCCATCACTTCAATTCCTCCCACTCTGGTTCCTGCAAACAAAGGAAAAGCATCAGAACACTTAATAATATAAACTCACCTCACTTACCTGATATCCATCCTTTGACTTCCAAGGTCTGAGTATCTTCAGATCTGATAGGGTTCATCACTTTTCTCTAGCAAACCTTGCTTTCTTCATAGCTTTTCAACATCTGCATGCCATCTTGACGCCTTCATCCTGATATTTGAGTTTCACTTTAGCTTCACATTATGCCTTAGACAAACTTCTCCTTTCTGAGGGCGCATTTTAGAAGACTCCTGCTTCATCATCTGCCTTAGAAAATTTTCATATCTTCACTTTGGCTTGGAAGAATATTTCCCCCTCCAACAATTTCATCAAAAATCACCTAAGTATCCAACTCCAACTTTTAGCCAAGGCACCTTATTTCTCTTCTTGCCTCAGAAAAATTTTATTTTGTTCTGCCTTAGAAAATTTTATCAACCAGACGCCCATAAAAAATCTTCATCTTAAAATCTTTGGCAAGGTGTGGAAAACTTTAAAATCACATCCTTGTTGAAAATATCCAATACCCAGAAGAAAATTCCCCTCAAAACGTGCAAAATTCATGTGTCTACAAACGAAGGGGTTCATTTAATTTTCAAATTTTAACCTTAGAAAAATATTTTTCCATCAAATTTATTCTTCATTCCTCATCTCTGGGCACATTTTCTTGCTTGGCCTTGAAAATCTTCTTCAATCTCGTGAAGCTAGAGCCTTCTGACATATCTTTGCCAATTTTATCCATGCCTTAACAAATTTCATCTCTTCCATCAAACTTAGGCGTATTTTCCTAGAAGTGGAATTTTGTGCCTTAGAAATTTTTTAAATAATATCACCAACATGGGCGCATATAGGGGCTTCCACTTCAATTTATAATACTTAGAACATTTTCCAACTCCTTCCATAGGTCAAGGCGCATATAGAGGTAACTACTTCAAGCTTTGAACACTTAGAAAATATCAAACTTCCTCTTCAACTCTTAGGCGCATATGACCCTTCAAGCTTTGAGTTTATTTGCCTTAGAAATTTTCAACATTCTTCTCTTCAAGGTTGGGCGTATTTAGGAGGTCAAGCTTCAAGTTTAAATGCCTTAGAAACTTTTCTAACTCTCTGTAATGTCCCCTTCTCGAGCATGATCTTTCCAATTGACCGTTGGCCTATTCCGAAGACTCGTAGGCTACTCGGAAGGTGAAATTAGGGTTTCGTGTTTGGAGGTTGCTTTTGCTCGTGGTTGATGGATTTATTGGCGGATTCTTTCTGAGTTTTCAGAGAGCTTCGCAGTGGTGTGTTTTCTTGGCATTCCGAGCACCTTCAGGAATTTACTATTTTTAGTAAATTCTATTTTTAGCAGTAGTCCAGTCAGCATCAGCCCAGTCAACTTTCCTCTTCTGGCAGTTCATTGGGTAATTCTCATTTTTGGCTTAAAGGGTTCATTTTGGAGAAATAAGTTATTTTAAGTCAAAATGTTTTATTTTAAAAGTACCCCTTGGCCTAGTGATATAACTTAAAAGTTGTTTTTAAAGAAGGGGACTTTGAGGGGTATTTTATCATAAAGGAAATATTTTTATATTTCTAAAAGTTTATATTTGCTCAAGGGAAAATGGACACCTACTTGAAGGAGTTTATATTTTTTTTTTTTAAAAAGGGATTTTT